>WUAW01020525.1:8268-26707 GCA_017165845.1 Thaumetopoea pityocampa | reverse complement strand
GCCTTATCCACTACGCTACCATAATTGAAACTGATATTTTTTTATGATATTATATTTATGTAAAATATTGTATTTATTATTAATTAAATTTAAATAATGTATATATGATATTTATGTATGATTTTAGTTGTTTACTATCCATTATAATTATTTTCACTAATTGTTCATTACATTAATAATACAGCTACTTTATATCATCTCAGCGTCACCCAAACGGTGACTGGTAGAGAGTGCCTTAAGTATTAGGTCCGCCCTTAGACACTATGTATGAAATTCATCAATAAATGTATTGAATGCACCGTCGGATTAATATATACAACGCTTATTAAAATTTTGGAATAAATGTTTATAGTGTGCAGATGAACAATAGCTTATAACAGTAAGTAAGAATAAACGTTCGTAGTCAGAAGTCATCTGTGGCTTGAAAGACGAAGAGGACTTTAGAGACGGATGGTACTTAACCAACATATTGAAATAGATCAATCACAATGAAATAATAAATCAATTGGTGTCTAGCACCGATGATCGTCGGCAGATTTAAAGGTTAACGGCTTCACAAACATTTAGAAACTTAAACGGCATTTTACGGACGACAGGAATTATTCAAAGTTTGGCGACTACAGTCGTCGAACCAGAGAATTTATACAGTAAGAGCAGTTCTCTCTTGTAAACACACTTTCCATCTGAACAATTTCCTAAGTTATCTGAAATATTTCCTCAAACTATTGATCTCGAGTGATGATCTCATTGGACAGAAAATATCTGCTGCTGGATCTTCTTGCTGTAGTCAACTTAATGCAACCGCGAGTTAGCTTCACATAACCCAATGTTAGTATGCCTTAAGCATTATGCCCGCCCATGTACCTATTGATGAATAAATAAATAGGCCTCTCTCACTAGAGAGTTATAGGGTGGTTCCCGATGTTATAAATATTCATGTTTGATATGCACTATAAATATTATTATTTAAATAGCAACAAACTAGATTCACCCCAGTTGATAGCACGTGTTCCTTGAACTCTTCCATAATGGTATTGGAGACGGTCATATCTTTGAACATCCCTTCCAATTTAGATGTGAACTGACAACCGCATTCAGTCTGAAATCAACATAATCACATACATTACATAGACCGTGGTGCATTATTTCAGTAAATTGGTAGTAGTAACGTATCACAAAATGAAACTATTTGCATTACGTATATTATCAACTTGAGTTAACTAAACTGCACTAATTAGTCTTATCAATATTATGGTGGTAAATTTATTTAGTAAAAGAAACACTGAAGGACAGACAACATTTGTGTGTATGCACAACCTAAGCCATTGTGTTTAGGCATGAAATTTTGCACAGGTGTTCCATAAATAATGTACATAGGTGAACGTTAAGGACAAATGAAAATTCACCCCCTAAGGATGAAATAAAAAATAAATATTTAATCTGAGCAGATTACTGCAAACTTAAACATTGAGAAAAGTGAGACGGTTCCTGAGATGTTGATGATTCCCATTAGCGATAAGAAATCCTATCAGGTATATGGCTACTTACTACTATACTACTTACTTATTAATATTTCTACTACAAGCTAATAATAATTAATCATCAACAAAGTGAAAGCAATCACTCCAATATGTGTTGTGATCACGCAGTACTCAGCACTCCTAATAGTGGCATGTGTCAACAAGCTCTTACATTGCCCGTGTTAATAATAGAAATTTATTTTACTATACCACTTATACAAAAAAAAAATATTTCAAAAATACTTCATATAATAGGTTTTTAATTTTCGTAATTTTTTTCGTTTTTTAATGCGTTGAATTGGATCCAATAGTACGAGTAGTTTTTCAGTCTTGTATATTTAAGGCCACAGTTGAACATATGGCCATTCTTGAAGATGTTTTACAGATTGTAGTAGATGTAACTTGAATCAGGATAAGTTGTTCCCGTTCCCTCAACTGATTCTCGAGTGAAGCTATTATTATGCTGGTTTCACACAGCAATAGTATCTACTACATTAATAATAAAACTTTAGAACTTTGGTCAAGAGGAAGGTTTATTAATGATCATTTTGGTACAATAATTATGTTGTTATTTCTACACGTATGATAACTAAAAATAACGTGAACCCTGCTTAAAGTCTTAATTTCTGCAAAATTCTTTACATGTTTACCAGTAATTAAATATAATTCGGAGTAAAATTAAATTTGAAATATGCACACTAACGTATGTCAGGGTATTGTGTTTTGATTCTGCAAGTGCTCAAACGAGCGTGTCCAACAGGGTCCCGCGCACGCTCTTACGTCTACAATACGAGTACGATTGTATTTTATAAGTTAGCTTCGTTAAACAAACAGCAGACCGATATTGATTACAGATACGTGGTCTATTATATATTGAATTCTAAGACCACGATTGTAAAGTTGAAGTGTTGAAACTCTTCGACCCATCGAGCTCGAGCGAGAGGCTTCGAGCGCGCAGGTAAGCATACAAACTTCGTAGGCCACTCATTAGTAGCCGTCGAAAACAGCGTCAATATTAATGCGAGTTTTGAATTTGTTTTAACTGCATGATCGTCAATAGCCCTAAACACTTCGACTAGAGCATATATGCCAAGACTTTAAGCAAGGTTGTCTTCTAAACGAACTAATAGGAATTTGTTAGACAGGAAATGGACACTTACGATATGTCCTTGGATTTGGTAAAGAATTTTGCAGACATAGGTGTGGGCAGGATAGGGAATTCGGATGGATCAATTATTCACTTAAAGAGTTTTCTATTTGCGAGACATCTCCAATAATGCAATGAAAATCTCGCGGTTCAACGTCTTTTAGTAAACCTTCTTTCTGGGAAAGTCAGAATAAACATTTACATGACAACATCATAACCAGTTTAATGTAAGTAATTAATGCATTATCTAAACTCAATATATTTAAAACAGATAATCAAATCCTACCCTATGTATAATAATATAAGTAAAACGATGTAAGAATATGGACGAGGTAAAAATGGTGTGCCAAGATCATAGTATGTGATAAACTGTAGTCTCTGCCTGCTCCCACCCGAAACCAGCGTGAGTGTATGTAATGTATTCATATTTGCATCGCCAATAAGATTGAATAAATCTGTATTAATTAGTGTATTAAAGGTAATACACTAATTAATACAGATTTATTCAATCTTATTGGTGATGCAAATATGAATACATTTTGAACAGATGAGTAAAGGTACTCATCTGTTCAAAATATATTTCTCTTATATCTTTTGTATCAGTGACGTCATAAAAAATAGAATTATTGTATGGGGAGGATACATTCTTGATTGAATTTGCTAAATTGAAAAGTGTATGGAGACTTACCTTCAGTTTGGAGATCATATTCTTTTCGCTATCGTCCGAAACGGATTTATTGAGCAGGAGACGTTTGGCCAAGTGTTGCTTATAGTAACGTTCAAACACATCTTTCTCTTGCAGAAATCGGAACAGCACCATAGTTTTATCAAGGACTGCTTCGATTTCTTGTTCGCTCATCTGTATTCATTGAAAAATATGTATAAGATATATATCTAAAATATATATAAGTATAAATAATATTCAATGATTCATAACTATCACTTCGCACGTTTAATTAGTTACAATAGTATACTTACACCTTTTTCGCCTTTCTTCAGTTTTCCATCGATAAACAAGGACAAAAATTCTGGCGATTTACTATTTAAATTGAGGAAATATTCGAAGTCTGATGCAATCATATGTTTGAATATCTTATCATTGTTGAATGAGTTTTGAAGGAAATGGTCAAATCTGTCCTTGAGGTCGAGTAGGTTCTGAAATAGATGAGAAAGATAATCTTAGTACTAACAATCAAGAATTTTAATTAAATTTAACCTGTATTTTTGATGTGCAAACAAAGTTCGTAAATTTATTTCATTTATTTGTAATAAATTATGTATAAAGTTTAAAAAACATGATTATAGGGGGACAGGGTTATTTTTTTAAACATATTTGGAAACCTGTCTGGTTATCCCAGTATACAAAAAATGCAATAATTTTATTCACAATCCCTATGAAATAGATAATCGATTGGTATAGTTCAGTATGCAATCGGTCTGCCAACAGCCGCGCCAGCGAATAATACTTCAATAAATAATAATATTGCGCACGCGCGCGTCGCACCGCGCGCACCTTCCCCTGCGCCTCCAATGCGGTGTGTTTGTGTGTTTAAATTAATTTTATGCATATATTTTATTTTCGTAATCTGAATCACATTATCATCGTCATCATCATCATTCTCAAAATTATATCATCTCACGAAACCACTACTAAATATATCCAGCAGTGGACGTCTTGGCCGGTACGCGCCGCCTGCAATCTACGAGTGACTGCAACCTTAATTAGGTCATAGGTCCGCCTAGTCAGGGGTCAATCTGCAGCACACTATCCAGTTCGGGATCGTCATCCCAACATTTTAGAACTCCAATATCCGACGGTTCTGTATACTACAGTGCGATTCAAATGAGAATAGGATCGACTTTGCGCCATATTGTGACGTCATAGCTGTTAAATCAAACTAATAATGACTTTAAATAATTAAATATTATATTTGGCCAATTTACTATTATTTAACGTTTTTATTTAAATTTAATGTAAGTCTTTTTAAACAAAGTATTCTTTGCAAACCGTATTTTTCAAGTGACATTTGACAGATAGGGGTCATTGACGTTCCTATTCTTATTTGAATCGCATTGTACGTGCCCTGCCCACTGGCGTTGACTCTCGGTACCCCAGCGACTTATCTCGTTGCGGATTCTATATCGCAAGAATACTGCGAACATACCTCTTTTCATTGTTCATTGAGTGACCTTGAGTTTTTCTATAAAACCAATAGTCAACGGTCATGTCTCGGATCCATGAGTCATCATGCTAAGGAGCGACACAGATCTTTATGTTATAGTTTTACGAGTTGAGTTTATAAAATTAATATAAATTTAGGGCGTTTCTGATTCCCACTACAGAAATAAGTTTAAAAATCATTAAAAATTACGATTGCAAATTGATCATGGCCATTCCGTAATCTTTATATTATATTTCAACTAGTTTATGTCCTTTGAATAAGTAAGTGTAGTAGTAAGTATAAGGGATCTAATGATACCTCACAAAGTGAAATGGGTTAAGTGGTTCAGAAGTATAAGTGAACAAATGAAATACCCGCGCACACACACAAAGTGCGCTCTACCTGCACGAAGGCGATGGCGTTGGTGTTGTGGTGCGTGTCGGTGACGAGCGCGCGGCCCTGCTCGCGCAGGTGCGCCGACACGGCGTCGGCCACGGTGCGCAGCCCCTCGGCAACGCGGCCCAGCAGCTTGTACACGCACGCCAGCTCCAGCGTGCGCGTGTGCAGCAGCATGTGCACCACGCCAGAGTTCTCCATCTGCGACACGAACACTCGTCACCAATCACGTGGCGCCGTCGCGCGCGTATCGGCCATCTTTGCACTGGTTATGATGATGTATCACTGTACGACTTCCTATTATTGAAACTTTAAAACCCTATACTAGACGGTTATTAGATACTGTGCCATTATTCATGGATGAAAAAATTACAACTACTTACTTTATAAGAATTTTTTTGTATTCATACAAAATGAATACAAAAAAATTATTTAGTCTTGAAAGGCTAAAAAATACTAACTACTCAGATCGACTAATTAAGGGCTTCTGAAACCGAATCCGCCAATGTTTGTTTGTTTGGGCTTTACGCAAAAACCAGCGAGTAGATTTTGATTAAACTATTATCGTCTTAAAGGTAATATTCCTACTTAAATAATGCGGCATGTTTCATCAAAATCGGTCTAGTAGAATTGAAGATACAGCTTGATCCTTGTTTTAGTAGCTGCCTTTAAGGTACGAGAGGTCATGTAAAAATGGTTCCTGGACTATATAAATCAGTGATTGTTTTAGGATTTCCCATTTAGCGGAAAACCGACATTCACGCGGGTGGAGCCACAGGCAAAAGCTAGTGATTTTATATTTTTAAAATATTCACATACAATCACATTTTTTCCCTGGCTCTCCGACGGGGTATCGAACACCGGACTTCCGCATGACAGGCGGTGATATTACTTTATTATAATATGTATCCATATAATATATATTTATTTACCAGTATACACCACAAATATATATTAATCCAAATTAAAATACGTTTCAAAAGTGGAAAAAAAATTTAATCCTTTGTCTGTAACGTTTAAACGCTAATTTTCAATATACTTTAACTATTTACAATATAATATAAAAACATGCTCAACCTTATTAGCACAGACGTAAAGGTTAAATTCATACTTAATGTTTTCATACGAGGGCAGCGCGATCGTACCTACAAATACATTGTTTTATTAACGCATGCGCAAGGCATTCGAATAACAAGCTCTCGGATCAACGTCGGTTGTTGCGCAGCGGTGCAGTGTCGTCAGACAGACAAGTGACTGGCGGGTGGATGCACGCTATTAAGCGTCTCTATCGTGTCACCTCTACCATTTTACATAAACATATTTTTACGTTCACGGTGTTCATATTAATACGTGATAGTGTGTATAACCCCGAATTTGGTAAGTGTTGATAATTTTACAGCGCTAAGTAGTTAAGCAACTTGGACAGCTGGATGTATTCGCTATATATCCTTAGTGTTTAATTGTACGTATTGTAATTTTATATTTGTATTGTTGCGCCCTACAATCGCGCTGTGTAGTCGCGTGAACTGCTTAATTTGGAAGCTCGCTGCTTAAGATGCTCCGTTCTGATTGTGACAAATACACAACCTAAAGATAAGCGCACGCCCTGCTTACCGCTTCTGGCTACGCTGCAGCATCACAATCAGGAAGAGGCAAGCTGAGAACAGTCTTAGAATAGTAGCTGTTGCTTTCAGGGTTCGAGGTTCGGACTCTGAAATTTTGAGTCGCGAGCCTGTGTTTTGAGTGAGGGAGCATACGGATTCCTTAGTATCCGACGCGCCTGATCCCGCATCCTCGGCTGCCGCGGCGTTCGTCCGTGTTTTACAGAACAATGCAATTTCTGCTTCTACCGCCATAGGCCATATAATGGCGGGCACATAAGAACCCACGCCCGATATTATTTAAATTGTTATTAAACATTTGTATCGATGACTGGGATTTTACTTTTCTCTCCCCCCCCCCCCATCCCGCCACATGCCTAAGCCTGATAATAATAATATTGTTATGTAGAGACTTAAAATTTTGTTATTATTGCTGTTTCCATTGATCTTAAATTCTTTAACACATTAATTCGATAAATATGTTAGAATCAACTGATGGAATAACTAAGGAGCAAATATGAATGGAAACTAGAAGAGGGTACTTAAGCAAAACCTTTAACTAAATTATTAACTTGTAAAGTACGTAGTATGTTTAACCGACGAGTGTCTGAAAATATGTTTGAATGTGTATGAGTCAACTGAGGTGTCGGAACTGTAACCCGTGGCAGGCTGTAGTCCCTGCTGGTCACGGTGCGCTACTGGCGCGGTATGTGTAATGGCGCATGTAAGTTAATGAGGAGCCGCGCGGTACCTCGACAATGGTCTTCATGTGCCGCTCGATGAGCTCGTGCTCGAGCACGCTGACGATGCGCGGCTCGGTGCTCTCATCGAGGTAGTGGCGCGCTCGTTCCGCCTCCTCGGAGATGCGTGCCTCCACGCGGTTTATATACACCGCAGCGCTGTTCTCCGCGAGGAATTTCTGAGACTCCATCTGCGTGAATTATTGCAGTTTAATTTAGTAGTGGACATGATGAGGTCTAAGGCTGATTTTGCTCGCTTCACAATTTACCATCAACTCTTATGAAAACAAAGTAATTTAGTTTTATATAATACATAGATCGAGTCAGACATCCTCTTCAGACAAACTGTCTTAAAATTGATTATAGTAGATGTTTTTGGTATTGTAGAATAGTAATTAAGATCATGAGCTTGTGAAAGACATCCACTGGACATGAACCTTCTCAATAAAAAGCAGGGGTTTGCAGTAATCTCCACACTTGGTAGTCGGCTGATTCTCATACTTCCCATGAGAAAATATGGAGCGATGCTATTATTAAAATGAGGCTCCGTAAATATCCAGGTCTATGCTTCTCATCTTTTCGTGGTATTTATGAGAGAGTATCGATAAAGGAAATCGTCACATACCCTATAAAACTCAGAAGATTGATGTAGGAAAGGCTTCTCAAAGTCTTCTTCGTAGACGGCTCGAGAGTTTATGCCCAGTACCATGAGCATTTGGCACGCGTTGCGGATGGCAAGCCGGTCCACGACTTCACCGCGACGCTCACGCGCCACCAGCTCAAGTAGCGTCTGACGCAAGTGGTCACGGATGCATCCGTAGCGGACAACCTTATCAAACCAATACCATAGATGATATCATATACAAAGAGCTCCTAATCAGTTCTCTTCTGATTCAAATGCAACGAATCTATTTAGACCTATAGGGCTAGTAGTTATTATTGCATTCGTATCAAGTGGCTACACATACTTAATAAATATAAAGAGGCATGAAAGCTATTCAAGTCCAAATTGTTAAATTTCATAAAAAATATCTTCATTTCGTTTATTTTTGAGTTCTGTTACAATCAAAAAAGAAAGATAAACACCCAATTAAAGAAGCATAAGTCCATAGCCCTGACTTCTAATTTCTTAGGCTAAATATTTTTATGTATGGCAGGATTAAGCTAATAACGATTGCACTTGGCATCTTGATAATAGCACATCTGCAATGAGAATGAAGGGGTGATACATATACATACCCTATTACATATAAATGTTGGTCAATTCTACAGACTTCTGTAATCTACTATAAACTTAGTCTACACGGGGCATTGATATTACCCAATCTCTTTAAACCTGCATCTATATATGTATTTAGAAATCACAGTAAGAACGATGACACAAAAGGCATGAGGGACTAGTTAATAGATGATTCAAAAATTTGTGCCAACAAAGAAAGTATGGAAAAGAAACTGATATATGTAGTAAAACAGTTGAATCATGCCATACTTCATAGTGACTGAGTTGAAAAGAATTTACTTTCTATTCATTTGTCAAACAGTGCTGGTCTACAGATCTTGGTTATCTCAGGATTATTTATACACCTTGTAATAAAATACAATAAAAGTGCAATTAACCTGATCTCGAAAGATTATGAGTCCGAGATTGTAAACATTGTCCACTTCATTTTGCTGCACGTATACCCTGTCCATGTACATAAGGATGTCACGAATCATCACCATACTGGTTTGGTGATCCGTCCATGCATTGTTCAGTGTTTGCAGGAATCCATTGTGTAATGAATGGAGGACATCTTCTCTGACCTACAAGAGAAACCAAAATGTAGACCTTGTACAGACTAAACACTAGTTCACAGGAATTCTGGGAAATAATATAATAAGTAAATAAATAAATAAATTAGCTATATGGCAACTGTATTATAATAGCATCTATCTTTATTTTTCCAAGGCTGATATAAGACCCAGCTAAGAGATGTACCAGGCAAATGTTAACCCGTTATTCAATCAAAATCTACTGCAATTTTCAAATCGCCTGCTAAGTGTGAGATGTAACTCATCACTTCTTTTAAAGCAGGAGGCCCATGTCCAACAGTGGACTTGGTAATTAGCTGCAGGTCCTCTGTCAATTAAAATATATTTCAAGTCAATAAGCCTCCATGGACCTAATCTAGAGAATTACCGTAGACTTCTATGGGTTGATGATGATGATATAAATATTGGGATGGCATTCGACAGCAATCTATCATCTGAAATCACTTCAATGCAATAATAGTACATGATAAGGTGGTAATAATTTGTATCTGAATTCTTTGTATAAAATGTCCACCTCTTTGAAATAATTTCAGTGGTGGAGATATGAAGGCAGAGTTTGTCTACTGCACTTTGTAACCTCACGTGGGCTAAATCTTTATATTACATTCTACACTAACATGTTATTATATAATAACAGTTAATTTTTCTGGAATACAGTAGCTTAATCATTTTCTAGCTCTTTAATCATATATCATGTAAAAACTCAGCTGAAGCATTAAATAAATATAACAAACATATTTTCATTTTTATAATAGGAAGAGTATTTAATATTAAATCCGAGACCTTAGTTTCAAGATGTTGTGTGACCACTTCTTTCAAACCAGTATAGAGCCTTTCACCGTGCTTGTGGAGGACCATAGTGTAAGCATTACGGTAAAGTTCTTCAAAAGATAGTCCAGAGTTGTTCTTCTTTTGAATCTCCTGTATAGCATTTTTCAAAAGGCTCCATATGCTTTCTACATATTTTTCATCCATAGTCATCTGAAACATATGATTGATTTGTATTTCAATGTGGTACTACAGATATTGAGATCACTTTAAGGACACAGATGTAGTGCATTCTAACATTGCAAAATTGAAATATTTACGAAGTATGTTTGCCATTGACATTAAAAAATATGGTAAAATTACACACCAGAACCCAGGCTAATTGACTTAAAATGGATTTTAATCGATATAAAACCTGTGGCTATAGTAAATTTTAAGAGTTCCTTTTGGGGCAAACTATTACTTTCAAGATAAATTAAAATTCTAAAAAATATTTAAAATTCTTAAAATCCCATATATACATCACAAATCCACCATCACACATTAAAACAATTTGACAATTTTACCAACATTACAATCCTGTATATATTTTTTAATTTATTAATGGTTGAATACAAATCATTAAGCATTAAACCAACTGATATAATATTGTTGTAATGGTACTATCGATTAGTTTAGAAAAATATATATCATCGATCACATTAATATTTTGTGTAAAAATGTCAATTAGATGGGGATCTGGTGTTGTGTAATTTTACTAAAAATATTTCTCTGAGTTCAATTGAGTTTATTGAAATAAAAATGAGAGATTGGAATAAACATTAAGTTGCTTTTAAAGCCATTTAATGTTCAAAAATTAAATCAGTTCAGACATTTTCATCTTAGTAAATGTTTATTGGGGAAAGGTGTAAATTCATTTAGAACCAAGATTTGAATGTAAGTTTTTATGTCATTCACTAGAATTTTATAGGTGTAGATTATCTATGAAACTTTTTAGTTTGTACATACATCCAACAAGGGAGAGTGATGTTTTACTACAGTTCTGTCATTTATTAAAAAATCAGTATAGATCATACTCATAAAATCTCACAAAACTAGTCAAAATAATCATAAATATTTGATACAGACCCAAGTGTCTGGAAACATCTGGTAATATGGCTCTGAATAGTTCCATACTTGAAATTTTCTTGTCATCTTGGATTCTTTCAACTTAAGGTATTAAACATACATTGTATAAAATTGTAATAGATATTCAAAAACATGAAGTATATAATCATATGAAAAAAATACTAATGTTTATCTTTTGCTTGATTTTCACTCCTGTCATTAAAAATATAGATATGACATATTGAATACAAAAATTTTGTTCCAAAGTAAAATAAACATTTGGTTTCTATTTTTAAATAACACTTGACATCTTTATGAATTGGCATGTGTTATCATATTAAAAATCACCATAACCTTCATATTAATTGAAAACAGTAAAAAGTTTATATATTTTTAACAAAGGGTACTTTCATGACATAAAAATGTGTGCATGTAGATAAAAAAATATTAACAACTACTTTCACTCTATAATTTCAATCTATTTATATTTATTTATTTTTTAACTACAAAACAGTATACATATTTTAATAAAATTAAGTACACATATATAATATGTATAACCAAAAGCCAATCCAATACATACATATATCACCAAAAATATTTAAACATTGCATTACCAAAAAAGAAAAACTGAAAATTGTTTAGAGGATAATACATGATTATAGCATATCTTATTAATAAAATACCACAATTTTTTTGAAAATTAATACAATTTGAAACTTGTTGAATACATTGTAATGATTATTTGCCTAATATAGAGCCTAATTTGTTTTAATAGTTTTTAAAATATTTTTCTATTATATGCATACACTGATACACAGGCTAGTAGGAATTTCTTAGTGCATACTCTAAAGTGAAATTCTATTGTAATATACACTGCCAAATTTAGCTACTATCCATGATTCATCCTGTTGACACAGGACAAAATTTGAACAGTATTTCTAAACCAATCTTTATTGGTATAATTATATGTTGATCTGTATAAATACACTGTTTCATTACACATATGCATGCTCAGCGTGTGAATACACCATGCAAATGCTAATTTAAAACCATTTTAACAAATTCCTAATGTAACATAAGATTTTGAATGTTTAAGATCTTATTGTAAATGAATTTAAATTATTGTTTTCTTTTTAGTGATTTACGTTTGAGAGAATTTTCAATAGTTAATATTTATGAAACTTACGGGAAAAGCTCTGATCCTCATTTTGCCAGATTTGTCCTTAGGCAATGTATTCTTCATCATTGCGGCTACTGTAGTTATATCAACGAAATACTAGATAATAATGTTGGTTCCCTGTTCATTTATTGACGCTATACAACATCCTTACTCTCATTTATACCTGCAAAAAGAGATTAGTAAACAAAGCATATATATATTCAAAAATATTCGTGGGCATCATCGTCATAATCTTTTGATCGACGAACTATTACCATTAAAACTGTTGTAATATTTAATACAGAAATGTTATTATATTTTACATAAATCTCACAAAAAAAATTAATTTATGGGACTAGTCTTTTACTTGATGTTTGGTGACATTGACAGATCGTCTATCTCTGTCTATTTCATGCCGAAAGCCGTATACAATAGCGCCATCTCAAGATTTACGTATGGGTTCATTTTTGATACCTCTTCCTCTGCAATGGCTATCTAATTTTTACAAACAGAATTATCACTAGTATAACAACTTACAAATAACAAGACAATTCTCTGTTAGTTTGGTTACAAATATTTCACAACTGGAATATTTTAAGTGTATGTATTTATCCGTTTTAAAATCCCTATATTCTTCAATTGTTTCAGACTTCAGCTTTTTGAGGACACCATAGACAATTCTGTAATATTTTTAAAGATTCATGTACCGTAAAATTGGGTAAATAGACACAATGTAACTGTACATTATTTTCTTCTATATTTGCATGTAAACTGTTATCAAAGCATTCTGATATTGGTATTGGTATTCTGCTGTCCATCTGGACAGCAGAAACTAATACCAATCTGCAAGGATTTAAACGCTATATGGGAATATACGGACTAAAGATATCAAAAAACGTAAGTTTTTTGAACCGTTTAACAGAAATGTATTTTGGTACTCGCTAAAAATGTTTGCTATCTCGTTTTGACGTTTGACATTATAAAAAGATAGGGAGAGACTAAATTTAGTTAAGGTTTGTTACGGTAGAATTAGCACCATTGTGTGTCTTTTTATAGTTTACCAAATACTTAAAATGTCTAAGAAAATGTAAAAATGTTTAAACGTTTTTCTAAATTAGGAAAAAAGATGCAATTTTTATTTATCCGGAAACGGGTCAAAAAATACTACAAGGGTTAAACAGAGAAACAAATACTTCATTTATATTAGTTACTAGCTTTTGCCCGCGGCTCCGCCTGCGTGAATGTCGGGTTTCCGCTAATTGGGGAAGTGCCGACACAATCATAGATTTATATAAAAAAATATTGTACCGCTTTTACTTGACTTTTCGTACCTTAACGGTGCGGCGGCTACTAAATCAGAGATCAAGCTGTATCTTCAATTCTACTAGACCGATTTTAATGAAATATGCCATATTATTTAAGTCGGAATAGTACCTTTAAGACGGTAACAGAATAATCAAAATCTGCCCGCTGGTTTTAGCGTGAAGTCTGAACAAACAAATAAACAACAAACATCGACAGATTTGGTTTCAGAAGCCCTTAATTAGTCGAACTGAGTAGCTTGTTTTTAAATATCTTTGATTTTTGAAAATCTAATATTTAACAATTTTATAATAGTATAAGATCGATAGCTAGATCTAGAAAGAGAAGGTATTGTTATCTTTGTGTATGACTTAAAATGAAACTCTTCTTTATTTCAGACTTATTCTAATCGGAATCATTAATACAATAATTGCTCTTAGATACAGACTGACTCTATTGGATTTTTAACATCTTTTCTTTTTCTTGTGTGTCCGCTTGACGTCCCGGAAGTGCGCTGTGTAGATTACAAGATGATACATACAGCCAATATATAAATATATATTGGCTGTATGTATCATTGTGTGAAGTAAAATGGGTTCAGTCTGTGGACAAATGTCCACAGACTGAACCCATTTTACTTCACACAACAGGTATGTATATAAGAGTGTATGAGCGCGCGCGCGCCTGTTGTGTGTGTGTGTGTGTGTGTGTGTGTGTGTGTGTGTGTGTGTGCGCGTGCGTGCGTGTGTCAAATAAAAGACCACACACCTAAATGTACAACCATGTACCTAGGCGTTAGCTGCAAAATATACTGAGTCTCTTGCCGGCTCTTCTCAGTATAACTTGCATTTCGTGTCGGTGGTAGTTTGCTACAACCGTGACGCAACCGCTAAATAACTATTTCCGGGAAAATCATTATTAATAAGTACAAAATTAGTGCCACACTATGCGGTGCTCTTAACTTCATTTTGAACTCAGGTATGAAGTTAACAGCACCGTCATCTACCCTTACACTGAACCCCGCCGGCTGGGACAGTGTTCAAGCTATCTTCACTTCCGCCCTAACCTGCGAAGCGCTTTTCCCGATACACTCTCCCGCGACGGTCCAAGCCGAGTCCCGGGGGTCCACCCGGGGTTCCCTCGCGCTAGTCGCCACTTCTTGCCTTTAGGCAACGGCTGGAGCGTTCTCCGCGCTCGCCATCCCGTCCGGTGGAGCTGTGAAGGCTAACAGTGACCTCATGTCGAAAAAAAGTTCTTACCGCACAGTAGTCTTCTCAAAATTANTGTGTGTGTGTGTGTGTGTGTGTGTGTGTGCGCGTGCGTGCGTGTGTCAAATAAAAGACCACACACCTAAAGGTACAACCATGTACCTAGGCGTTAGCTGCAAAATATACTGAGTCTCTTGCCGGCTCTTCTCAGTATAACTTGCATTTCGTGTCGGTGGTAGTTTGCTACAACCGTGACGCAACCGCTAAATAACTATTTCCGGGAAAATCATTATTAATAAGTACAAAATTAGTGCCACACTATGCGGTGCTCTTAACTTCATTTTGAACTCAGGTATGAAGTTAACAGCACCGTCATCTACCCTTACACTGAACCCCGCCGGCTGGGACAGTGTTCAAGCTATCTTCACTTCCGCCCTAACCTGCGAAGCGCTTTTCCCGATACACGCTCCCGCGACGGTCCAAGCCGAGTCCCGGGGGTCCACCCGGGGTTCCCTCGCGCTAGTCGCCACTTCTTGCCTTTAGGCAACGGCTGGAGCGTTCTCCGCGCTCGCCATCCCGTCCGGTGGAGCTGTGAAGGCTAACAGTGACCTCATGTCGAAAAAAGTTCTTACCGCACAGTAGTCTTCTCAAAATTGCTACATGCACTTGTCGTTGGCAGAATCATCAGTAAACGATGGGGCCATAGTATATAAATTGGTTTGGTATAAAATCGAAATTGTAATTATCAAATCAGATTTTGCATGTATTTAAATAAAAATTACTCCAAATTCTAACATAAAATAACTAGTATTAGTATATTAGAAAGTATTATATATTAAAAAATCACTTATTTGGTAAGTTTTCCTGGGCGCCCTCATCCGACACTGGGTGGAAGTTTTTCCATTTACCCGGTATATTCGTTTCGTCAATCGAATCTCACTCATTTTTTCTAAACCATCAAACCATTGGAGCATTTCATCCTCGATCCTTGTCACCACATCATACTTCAACTTACAGCGATCCCTTATCACGCTATTCCTCAATCGATCACTCAGGGTGACTCCAAAGATATTCCGTAGGGAACATATTTCCACCGCATTCACGCGACTTTCGTTCTTTTTTTTTGTTTAACTAGTATGTACCGATAAGCTTGAAGCACGACTACAATAAGGCTGCATTTAGTGCACGGTGACCAGCACATTGTAGGCGAAAAATTGAGCATTATTTTATTAGGAATTTTGACAGTTTTATTTTAGCTTAAACATTATCAAATTTGGATTAGTAAATTTGAAATGTATGAAAATGGAAATTGATTTTCTCATATTTCTTTATATTGAAATGTAAAGTTGAATCTTTTTTAAATTTTGTCGTGAAGGTATCTTATAAGATCTTTAACGTTGAACCCGAACTTGCCCGCTCAGAATATAGTTATACAAAGTGCATGTTTGTCGACGTGAGGCTTGAGGCAAATACAATGAACAATCCTTGGATCTAATTTAACATTAAAATCTATTAGTAATACTGACAATATAAAGAGGGTTTTAAAATTATATTTACCATACTCGTTACTATTCAAGAGATAGGATTTTCGAAACTCTCAGGTTCATCAATGATGATTTCAGGTGCAATATTTTATGGACGATTATAGAAGCACGAACTTTGTCCAGGGCGTCAAGTTCAGTCAGTGTTTAACTATGCTAAATTGTATAGGAGGACGGATATTCTACAAGGCTTGAAGGCTCGTATTTGGATAGGACAAGAGGCTGTTAGGAGACTGCAAAAGCATTGGTAGAAGAATTAAAGAAAAGTGAAAAGAAGTAAGGAAAGAAAGCTGGAACCATTCGATCGAGCAAGAGCTTGAAAGCCTTGCGAGTCTAGCTATCGAGTGACAGGTTCGAAAATTTCCAAATTCAGCAAGAAGTGCTGCAGCTTGTCACTCTTGTTCTTCTTGTTACTTGTCTATGTTGCAGCTGATTGCTAAGGCATTTTAGAAAGCAAGATTTTAGGTCATTCGATTAAGTATTTTATATTTTTTCCGATTTGCCTTATACACCTTACATTGTTGCGTTGTATAGTTATCGATATTAACGTTTTGGTTTGTTATTTTGCATAAATCGACAGGATTCAGTTATTACATACATTTATTATCTTTATTGCAGATTTCCCATAGATATGATGTGAAATAATAATGAATCAATGTTATTGCATAAAGCATTTAGCAATGTAACAAACAGCGTCGTATTTGCTTGACACATTTCTATTGACGACTATTTCATTAAAATTGACCACAAATGGGGCAGGCTCAAATCAAATGTTATTTCATCACTACATCTTCACAAAAAGTTGGTAAATCATTTTATAGATAAATATGATACATTGACTTCATACGTACACATACATTGTGACCCTCAGTAATGTGCGCAAGTCGATTTTGCGTAAAATCATAACAGTGTCATAATTCTATAATTCTTTAATAAAGAGATAAAATTTGTTTGTCTATGGGGGATAATTTCTAGTACGATTTAGATTTTTTCCCTAATAGGAAGCTAAATTATTCCCGAAAAATATTTATTTTTTGGTTTGGAATTATTGGAAATTAAAAAAAAATATTGGAATGGTCATAATGCTGCAGACTGAAAACTAGTTATATAAGACATTAAGAAAGTATGTGTGTTTGCGCGTCATTTAAGTCAAATCTGATAAATGGATTGACGTGATTTTTTATACAGAGATAATTGGAAGACTGGAGACTCAAAGAAGAAAAATATTGATTTAAACAGACTAATCGCCGTGAAATATTAATTAATTTATCGCCTTGAAATCTATATTTTGGAACGTTCGTGAAATGTGCTGACAAAACTATGAAACAAGACTCTCGCCGAGAAAGGGCTTCTTTCTGCATAACACGTTACAAAATATATTCAACTAGCAATAATTCACTTAATAAGTATCGGTCTCTCGGTTCGTGGGAAGTGATAATTTAAGATATTATTATGATTCATGTTTTTGAATAAATTGTGGTATTCATGATAGTATTTCTTTCTTATCCAACACCTTTATTAAAAATAACTCTATAATATTCTGAAATACCTATTTTAATTACTACAAATCGTGCTGAATGTTGCTATTCTGCTGGATTGGGAATAAAGACTACAATTATAAGTATAAAACCTTCAACTGGTTATCAAACCAAATTTGTCATAAAAGAGTCGCTAAAATTTATGCGGTATGCATAACGGAAACAAGATAACTATCGAGACACGGACCTCTCTTCATCAGAGGGGGAACAGGCCGTAGTCTACCACGTTGGCCTAATGCGTGTTGATAGATTTCATACGCAATTGTGGGTATATAGGTTTCTTCACGAAGTTTTCCTATTCCGCAGAGCACATGGTGCATACAATATAGAGCTACTACATCTACATGTAGTGTTTATTTGCTCATTTAATTTTACATATTGTTAAGTTGCTGAATAATTTCAGCTTATCTTGCTATAATAACGTGGTTCATAGAT
>WUAW01020523.1:17248-28358 GCA_017165845.1 Thaumetopoea pityocampa | reverse complement strand
CTATGACTAAATATTGCTGTGTGGTAGCGGCATGATAATAGCGTCACTCGATCTCTTCTCGTGGGTGCTCTGAGAACCAGCCACGGGATGCACTAATGGCCGACAGCGTTATCCTGCTATTCAATCAAAATCTACTGCGATCACCAAGATGTTTGTCAAGCGTGGAGATTATGGTAAAACCTACTTTTTAAGGAAAAAGCCTATATCTAGCAGTGGACTTCCAAATGCTAACGATGATGATGATGATGAAATACTGCAATCACACCAGTATTAGTCTATTGTTGATCAGTGCTGGACAGAGAGCCCAATTTATGAAGAGTCAGCTATTAATTGCAAAGCTGAGCTTGAAAGAAAATTATCAGTCACACGGTGCTGAGCGGCACTCAACATCAGACCGCGTTTTCAACCAGTTATGTGACTGTTAAAGTTGTGTGTTATCCCACGGCAAATCTTAAGACAAATTGTTTCGATCTCGCATTAGCCGGGGCAGTAGGCAGTTTAAAAAACTGTCATGCCGCACGCTCCCTTCAAAATATTGGAGTGACAGCACTTGCGTATGTGGAAGCCTACGCGTCGCACGCGCATCGATCGCACAAATATATCTAATCTGGTGGATAAATCTCAACGAAAGCTCAACGAGGAGGACCAAGGTGAGTGTATTATATCTGCTTCGGTGCCGTGCGAGTGTGAGCACCGTTTTTTTAACGATTTTATTCCAACTAACGTAAACCACCAGTTATTTGAGCTTGATGCGAATATCCTACCCGTAAATTATCCTAGTGAAGTAATCCGCAGGAGAAACAAAGTCACCAACATGACTTAAATGATTGCAAAACGGAAGTAGCAGTGGGCGGGGCGGGGCGCATGGCTCGCAGAACCGATGGAATTAGTTTGATTGTAACTTTTTTACAACGGAATGCTTGATATTATTACATTATTTTAGGGGTACTGTCTAGACCATTGATACCCAAAGTGGTCCATATCGACCCCCGGGGTTGACGATAACCTGCCAGGGGTCCACGCCAGCTGTTAAAAACACATTTGAAGTTAATGAATTAGCAGTATTAGTATTAGTAGGGGGTCTGTCTAAAATCGAAAACATGGCAATTGGTCTACAAGACCTAACAGTTTGGGGATCTCTTGTCTAGACTCTTAAGTGGTATATTCTATTATGATTTTTTTATGGTTATTACCTTCAAATGTGCTTTCTTTTAATAAATAAATTTATTCTTCTAGTTATTCTAAAAAAGCTTTCAATTATACAAATTGAAATCCTATATATATATATATATATATGTATGCCGAATTTCAAAATATTTCAGTAGTTGATAACAAACGATGTAGACAAAAACACTTTAATGGTTGAAATTAAAGAAATATGATATATTTTTACACAAATTAACACGCATGAGCTCATGACACTACTACAAAAGGTAAAGTAATTTTGTTAATTAAAAATTTTCTCGACACTTAATAAAAATATTTATTGTCTAAGAATTTCATTTAACAAAACACTACTTCCGCATAATGACAGGTCATTACTTACAAAGATTTGTATTTAATTTTCTTATTCTAGAATTCCTTGAAAGTCGTAGTCTTTAATAACTTTCTCTAGCTCTGTCGTAATCGGCGGATTGTACATCTGAATATTTTTCATATTTTAGTTATAAGCTTTTATTCATAAATTTGGATTTAATGGTGAAAATTCATGAATTATTAAATAACAAAATATAGTAAGCCATCCTTTCAGAAAATTATGTCTACAGAGGAACGCAGTTTCAACTTCGAAGAACTAAGTTTACGTCTTAAGTTCGAAATCGTTCTTTACCGTCTCTTCTAAACAAATATCAAAGCACTGCTAGTCGGCGGTAAATAAAAGATAAAACAACAGTGATAGCCTGCAAATACGCCAAGTCTTAGATTTTGAGTCTGAATCCAAGGCCTCTGTCTTTTCTAAATCATGTGCGTAGTAATAATAACTTAATAAATAATTATAATTCGCTTCAAAGCGCGAAGCAAAACATCGTGAGAGAAACTATATCCACAAGACGATCAAAATTTGCTTCATAAAAATTTTAAAAAGGTAATATTAAATTAAAGAATGGGAAAACACATCGTATAAATCCAAATCTGAATCTCAAATTAATTTACCTACACAAACTGGTATGACATTTAACCAGTGTGAGATCAGACTACACCTATACATATTAGAGTATCCCTTTTGATAAATAAAGGCCTCTTCAAAAGCTATTTGGTAAACCGAAGATCCTTTAAAACACATTGCTTACGTGTCAGCAAAAGGATTCGCCTCGGATTCGGGTTTCATGTCCCTATAAAGGCGTGGTTATTTATCAATGAATTTGTGATTTGGGACGCTTGCTCTATATACCGGTGCCATTAAATCACATGAGGATGTTCACTCCCTAAACAAATGAGAATATTAATGAAGGGCTGGTCCTCAGGGTGAGTTGGGTCTGAATTTGTTTCATGTTGTATATATAAATAAATAAATCTCATGCTCTATATACTCGTATGTACTTGAAATGTTTAGCAGAAGTGAATTTACATAAGTTTCTAATAAGATAAAGAGGTAAGCCGCAGGAGAACTAGAGTCGTCGATATGGCTCAAAGGATTGTAAAGCTGAAATAGCAGTGAGCAGGGAACATAGCTCGCAGATCCGATTGACGTTGGAGTCATGACCTGCTGGAATAGTGACCCCAAGCCGGAAAGCATAATGTGAGTTGATCCGCGGGCAGTCGGTGGATGCAGGTGGCTCATAGCTGCTCACTGTGGCGATCATTACATGATTCCTATATCCAGCAGTAGACGTCTATGGACTGATATGATGAAGTTTTTAAATTGAAACCCCATGTAAGCAAAGACATCTCCGTTTTGTATTTGCCGCTTTATTTAGTTTACAAAAGTCTGTCGTGACTCGCGGGACCAGTTCGCAAAGCATGCCCGCGTGCGGATAATTAAAATAAGTGGCGCACTTCTATCTATTGCGGTTTATCTGTGCGTTGATGAGGTAGTCGGCTATACAGAATAGTCTTTTTTATACTACCTTATTTTTATATACTATCTTCATCATCATTCCGTGGAAGACCACCGCTGGACTTGATCCTCCTCCTTAAAATGGAGGGATTTGTCATAATCTCCAAGCTTGGCAGGCGTCCTGGAGATCGCAGTAGATTCTGATTGCGGAAGTTTTCTATGTGCTGAGTCATGGAGGAAACTTATGTCGATCAGAGAGCAGGTTACAGTGGGTTATCATCCCTACCCGGTTGATGTTCCGACCATCCGTACTAAACGTTTTGCTTCTTCCTTCTTAATGCGTACGGCCAAGGATTGGAATAGTCTGTCGACGTCAGTGTTTCCCTCCGGTTACAATATGGACGTTCCTAAAAAAAAGAGTGAACAGGTTTCTACTAGGCTAGTGCGCTCTACCACCTAAGACTACATCGCCACTTACCATCAGTTGGGATTGTAGTCAAGTGATAGCTTATTACAATTTAAAAAAAAGGTACGGGCTGACGATAATTTATATTTAAGGTGTCATAAGCTCGTACAGTTATTTTTTTCATCATCACCATTAGCTCGTGAAAGTCCTCCTCCTTAAAAGCAGAGATTTGGAGATCGCGGTAGATTTTGAATGAATAACAAGATAACGCTTTTACCCATTACCCTGGTACATCCCTTAGCTGGTTCTCACAGCATCCACTGGAAGAGCTGGAGTGACGCTATTATTAATCCAGCACCAAGCAGCAAACTATAGACACCACACGAATACTAACCCACCTGGCAAATCTCATTGTAAATTATTTTCAGTTTTTACTCCGCGCATTTCTTTAGTGCCTCGCGTAAACTCGTCGGAGAATATTATTCGGAGAGCTCATTTTGCAGGTACCACCATCAGTAAAATAAAAAAGTGCGGAATTTTTATATTTGAATAAGCGCCAAAGCGTCCTTTATTCAATCGTTTCTGTGTACGACATGTGAAATTCAATTTGTATTTGCATGAAAATTGTGTTATCATAACGCTTGATCTACTAGTTTAAACGCAAGTCGCGGATTGTAGAGTTATAGGTATACCTATAGCTGTCCTTGGAATGACCTCGTAACCAAGGAGCACGGATGAATGTCGTTCATTAATCATCCCCAGTCCATTTTCATCCCCACTACAGGAGCACCGACCTACCCTTATCAGAATGGGGATTAGGACGTAGTCTACCCCGCTGGTTTAGTACGGGTTAGTACACTTCACACAACCATGTAGGGATGCACGTTTCCACACGAAGTTTTGCTTCTCCGTTGAATACATTGATGTCTACAACACAGACCGTACATGAGTTTGAAATAACCCAGTTGTACGAGACCGGGATCGAATTCACGACTGTTTAATCGCCAGTTAAATATACACTAGACCACCGATGTACACTAGATCACCAATGTACGCTAGACTACCAAAGTAGACTAGATTACCAAAGTACACTAGACTATAAATGTACACTAGACAACCAATGTACACTCTAGTACTACTACTTACTACTCTAGTACTACTCTGGTGGTCTACCACCAGTGTATACTAGAACACCAATATACCCTAAACCATCAATGCACACCAGACTACCAAAGTGCATTAGACTACCAATGTACATTAAACAGTCACTGTACAATAGACCACCAGTCTACACTAGAACACCACTGTACACTAGACCGTCAGTGTACACTAGACCATTTATGTTCAATAATATAAAGATCATCTACAATCGCACCGCTCGCCATCGGCAGGAAGTTCATCCTAACACATTAGAACCTCAATTAGAGGTATTTCCTACGCAAAAATGTTCCGATTGTGAAATGAGCTCCCTGCTGAGGATTTCCCAAAGGACTACAGTTATGGGGTTCTTTGAGGGGACTAAGTAAATTTTTAAAGAGCTGGCAAGGCGCATGCGATATTCCTGATGTTGCTACTGGTGTCTATCAGACGGACCGTAAGCAAGTTTGCCACCATCGTTGTATTAAAAAAAGAAGATAATTATTTGTTTAGGCCCATAAACTCACTACTGACGATGTTGAAGATCGAACAAAGTTGAGTAGATGTTCGAAATATACCTCTAGTAGAATAGGATGGTCTTTATAATAATATCTTGACACATTTCCAATTATTATATTTATTAAAAAAAACAATAAATTGGACAATTTTAAGATTTTGAGAGTTTTTTACTTGGGCATAAGTGATAAAAATGTCGTTGTAAAGCCATGGGAGTAAGCGCATTGGAAAAAGCGGACAATTTTAAGTAGGATGGCATTCATAATTCATTTACGACCAAAATGTCGCTTATGTCCTATTTACCTTTCAGACGTCGGTACTTATGATGTTTAAAAATTGTAAATATCATGTGATACTCAGTCTACCGGTGGGCCCCAGCCAGAGCCTGCTGACATGACGACATCATTCACTAAATGTATTCTGAGGGCTAATTCACGCTCTTCTTCTTCTTCACCAACCCGTAAAAGTCCAATGCTGGACTGTTTCTTTTTAAAAAAGGGGGAAGTGCCAAATCTCCACGTTTGCCAGCCGTCTTGAAGATCGCAATAGATTGTGATAGAATAACAGGATAACGTTGCTGTCCGTTATCCTGGTACGTCCCGTAGCTGGTTTTCACAGCATCCACAGGAAAAAATGGAGTGACGCTATTATTACGCCGGCGCCACACGGCAATTCACGTTAGACAGTAAAAACAGTAGAGCTCGAGAGGTTAGGGTAACATATTAGCCTTTGTTAACACCATTTAAAAGAATGTGGTTCATACAATATATACATAAATATTACATTGTATTTTTTACTGTTCTATTGGACCTGGCGTGTAAAGTTTTATCAGAAATTCCGGGCCCCTCGAGGAAATAAAATACGCTGGTTCAGTAAGGAAAGTTGTAACAAACTTACGAATTCAGTTGGATTCCACGATGTGTTCGCCGCGGTGTGTCTTGAGTTCGTATAGTTTTTAGTTTGTTCCTCTATATACTTATTCTGTACTTTTGCTTTGAATTTAGCGGAGCAAGTTTAGATGGATACAGCAGAGGGGAAGCAGTAGCTTAGTCAGTCTTAGTCGATTATTGACTTTAGCAACTCCTGCTTCTTTGAATGTTGAAAGTCTCGCCTATTGCAACCTAGCTTAAAACTACATTTGAAACGCAAAATGGAATAGGGAGCAGTTTGTTCTTGCTAAATGTTTCATATTGTACATGTTTTTGTCGAATAATTTAAACGAAAACATATTTCTATCATTTTTCCAATTCATAACGGAAATCTCATCTTCGTTTGTCGAGCTTGTTTGTTGGTTATAACCAACGAACAAAACTCAAAATAAATCTACAACCAATAACAAAACTCGAAATTGGAGATACATCTCCGATTTCGAGTTTTGTTATTCGTGAATAGCCCCGCGAGCCTAATTCGTGTGTATCACAAGTATACTATATTTGTATCCTGGCCATCCAGTTCTCTTAAGAAATAATAAATTAGTTTTACGTTAAAATTCTAAAATTTAATCTGCCCCCGGAGAGCAGTAAGAGTACACTGACATTGCTGTGATGTAGTGAGATGGTGAAATAGGTACATATATATTATCTATCTTCTGTATATGTGGTATCTATATATAGCAATCCAAGATTAAGATTTAAGATATATAAAAGTATAATTAATTTTTCCATACACTTGCACGTGAAAACTTCGAAAATTTCATTCAATAGCTACAAAGCTATTAGTAAAAAAATGAAAATTACTTACCAAAATTTCTTAATTCAGCAAGATTACTACAAAGTAATCTTGCTGAATTAAGAAATTTTGGTAAGGATATATCACTAGTTACAGATCAAAATGTAGCAAAAGTAAAATCTGCCAAATAGACGGGTGTTTTGTCTGGTGGAGCTTTTCACGGCTCCAACGGTTAATATCAAAACGTTTTATATAAATATATGTATATGCTAAGTTGCTATGAATTTCCTTCACCGTAATTCAGCAATGAGACTATCAACATATGCATCTATCGGAGATGTGTGGCATTATGTAGTAAAGTAAGCCATCACAAAGTCTAACAATTCTGAATTTAAAACTTAACTAAAAAAAGTGGAATAAAAGAAGTTATTTTCTGAACAATACAGTCTGTAGACTAGAAAATTCTCAAGACTTCGGGAAACAATAGGTGGAGAGACAATAGACGATCTTTGGATAAATACTCGTCACTTTCTTTTTAATCGAGACTACGTTAATTAAGACAGGATCCTCTGCGCTATCTGTAACACAGATTATTAGGTGTATGATACAGTCACTGTTACGTATCGGTGGAAAGTACTAATAAAATGCACTGGTAAAGGAACTGTGGTCTATACTGAATGATAAAAATAGCGAAACTGACAGAGAAACAAAATATAAAATTGACAATCATCATCATCGTCATCATTTCAGCCCGTAGCTGTCCACTGCGGAACATAGACCTCTCCAATCGAATTCCAGCGCGACCGGTCCATAGCCACCTGCATCCAGCGAGACCCAGCGATCCTCACCAGGTCGTCGGTCCATCTCGTAGGTGGCCGTCCCACACTGCGCTTGCTAATACATGGTCTCCATTCAAGGACCTTTAGCCCCTTTTGAAATTGACAATATCACTGGAAATTTAGAAACAAATAGGGAGTTTACCAAAGAGCTTAAAAAAGATGTTGCACGTTGTGCAACAGTCACCATGACTGTATACGCGAGTGACCGCCGCGACCGGACACACAGGATACAGAAGGGCGTTCAGTGTTTAGGGCTGCGAGCCACACATGACCGCTGTACTCCATGCCCTCGACACAGCGACATACGTTAAGCATTTTGTGCACGATAAAAAAAGTTGTAAGGTACAGTTCTTTTTACATGACTGCACAAAAAAGGAATACCTTGTTTTCAAAGTTAAATAAAATCTATAAAATGATTTATATATATGCACATGGTGGTTATCTTTTATAAAATTCTCTTCATCACCAGTCCACGGAAGACCACGGCTGGATACGGGCCTCCCCCTTAAAAAGGAGGGATGAGCCACAACACCCACGATAGGCGGTCGTTTTGGAGATCGCAAGAGATATTTATTGAATACTGGGATAACGCTAGTGCACATTATTCTGGTACACCCGTTAATTGATTACCACAACATCAATGGGACGAGATGGGAAGAGATGAAATATTGCTTATTATTTATTTCCATGGATTCATCTCTTTCCATGGATGCTGTGAGAACTAGTTAAAGGATATACCAGGATATTGGGTATTGGCGTTATTCTATCATTTAATCAAAATCTAATGGGATATCCAGGACGCCTGCCAAACGAAGAGATTATGGCAAAGTCCTACTTTTTTCAGTTCGTAGTATGATGTCGTAGGTTTAATGCAAACAGTGGAATATATCATTTGCGTAGGTGGAGAACTAAACAACTGTCATTTTGGTGAAATTGACTTTTCACGATTTTCGTAATATCCAAAACATGCCGCACGTTTTACCCTAACAAATATTTTTATATCTTGTACCGATTTAGAAATATAGTCAATTTTATATTACGAATGGAAAAATAAATATGTTCAAACTCACTAAC
Source organism: Thaumetopoea pityocampa (assembly GCA_017165845.1). Classification (NCBI taxonomy): domain Eukaryota; kingdom Metazoa; phylum Arthropoda; class Insecta; order Lepidoptera; family Notodontidae; genus Thaumetopoea; species Thaumetopoea pityocampa. The sequence continues at coordinate 19,723 of WUAW01020523.1, read as the reverse complement.
TACACAGTAGAAGCAAAAATAACCAACTCAATAAAAAATAAATCAAATTATATGGTATTACAACATAGTATGTTGTGATATCGTACAATTGGTTCGGAGAACCAAAGTTGGTATTAAAATAATGATAAAACAATGGTTCATTACTCCGCTAAAGACTTGCCTCTGGGCACCAATTAGCAGAACCAATTTAAAGGAAATAGTTGTTAATCGAAGCGTTCATGGGAACCTACCCTCTCAGCCTAATTATAATTACTTAGGTAATTGAGGGTTAAAATTTAAATTTCAATTAATTTGGTAGATACTTTTCATACCAAGCGAGATTTTATTTCATCCTTTGAATTATATTATTTAAATTCATTTGAGACACCTAATTACAATTTTAAAGGTTTCATAATGATCTCGTTTTGATTAAACTGGGTCGATATAAAAAAGTTGTTTTAAAACTTATTATAAATTGTTGTTTTAATTTCATCATCATAATCATCATTAGTCTTCAAAGTCCACTGTTGGACATGAGCCTCTGCTTTAAAAGGTGGGTGTTTCCATGGCCTCTACGCTCGTAAACATCTTGAAGATCACAGTGGATTTTGATTGAATAACAAGATAACGCTACTGGCCATAATTCTTGTACATCCCTTAACTGCCCTCTCATAGTATCCACGGGAGAAGATGAAGTAAGTTATTATTATCTTGCGTTATCTTATTCAATCAAAATCTACTGTGATTTCCAAAACGTTGGCCAAACGTGGGGATTATGGCAATTCGCTGTTTTTTAAGTGCGGAGGCCCATATCTACCGGTGGACTCCCATGGAGTGATGGTGATTATGATGATACAAAGGATATAGTCAGACATATGGTAAATCTACCCCCGCGGCCTTTTCTACTGGGATATAAAGGATCGTTATGGTACCAACTAAAATTAACTCAGTCAATTTTTCAGCTCTTAATCTTAAACAATACCAGAGCTTTTCGAAAATGATCTATTATTTTCGATTTATTTTTATAGTGAAATTAAAAATTAACATTTGGCAATTTTTTATAATACTTACGAGTGAATGACAATAAAATATCTTGTTTATGATTTAGAGATGAACGGCTGATTTTTAGTAGAAAGAGAAAAATTGAATATTATTTTAAAATGCGTTCTTGAAAAGTGTCATATATCCGGCTATACTTAACAGGAGTGGCCGACCGGTCGATCGTAGCTATTAGTCCAGTTGATCGTAGCTATTAGTCCGGTCGATCTTGGCAAGCCAAAAATATATAAGTTCAATGTACCTAATAATAATATTTATATGTAAAAAATATTTAGAACAGACTGCGCGACGTAATCACCACCTGCTACGCACTTCATCTTGCACATTTTTCAAACGGCGTCCCATCGCGTTATTTAAAATTTCAAGAAGTATGTAACTGGTAGATCGCACAAGGTTACCTCAATAAACAGTAGATCTTAGGTTTAATCAAGTTCGCCACCCCTGGGCTACGCTCACTGTAAAAATAATCGCTACCATCGAATGTCATTTTCGCGGAATCATCATATAATATGAGCATCCACTCCATGTCATCGTCGTAATGGAACCCATCGTATGTCAAATCGCTCGGCTCAACGTGCTAAGTCACTGCTCTACCGAAACCGAATGAAAAATAGAGACGTAACGACTACGGATTAATCGACTAATCATTGCATTTGTGTTACAACAGTCACGATTGCTCTTTTAATATTTTTAACTAGCTTCTTCCCGCGGCCTCACTCACGTGAATATCGGTTATCCGCTACATGGGAAATCCCGTAACAGTCATATGGATTTATATAAAAAAAGCCTTAAAACACTTACTTGAGCTCTCGTACCTAACGGCGGCTACTAAAACAGGGATCAAGTTGAATCAATTCTAATGGACCGATTTTGATGAAACATGCCGCAGTATTTAAGTTGGAATAATATCTTTAAGCCTGTATCAGTTCGACTAAAATCTATCAGCTTGTTTTTGTTTGAAGCTCAAACAAACATTGACGGATTTGGTTTCAGAAGCCCTTAATTAGTCGTTCTGAGTAGATTTTTTTTAAATCTTTGATTTACAAAATTTGACATTTAACAATTTTATAACAGTATAGATAGATAGACCTTACAAGAATTGAAAATTTAATTATAATATTGTTACAAACGTTGCTTAGCTGAAATCCGTTATGAAAAAAAAAATTGGGAGGGGAACAATTTGGGCCACCTTACACCCTCCATATTTCAATATCCGTGATTACGAACCAAACCTTTTAGTCGATAATGGCAGTATCTATGTATATAACTCATATAAGGTAAGTATATGAGTGAAAATTCAACATCGCTATATGTATACTGGGTGATTTTTTGTACAGTGGCAACGTGAGAATAATTTACTTAGAATAGCTGCGAAAAAGCAATTTGTAGACTTTCTCTCTCTCTCTCTCTCTCTCTCTCTCTCTCTCTCTCTCTCTC
>WUAW01020522.1:30197-46349 GCA_017165845.1 Thaumetopoea pityocampa | reverse complement strand
AAAAAAAAAGGCCAAACTGCGCATTCTCGAGATAATTCGAGCGGCTTTGTATTTTGCTGCTTTTGTTATAATTTTTCACTTGCATAGGATATTATTAGAATTTATTAGGATATTTATCATTTACATAGGATTGGAAGCTTATGTATTGAAGAATAGAATATAGTCTTTTCCCATGGAACGAAAGCGCAGTATATCAAAATTGTCCACCAAAAGAAAAATTAAATCAGGAGCGGTACCAAATGAAGACCTTTGAGGATCTGAATTTAGTTGGGCATCGCTTATCTCCTTCCTTTTTACTTAAAAAAACCTTTTGATCGATTTTTTTTTCAAAAATTTGTGCTTTAAGAATTCTAACTCAAAATATGAGTCACATCAGTTCGTGGTCATATCACTAGGTTGTTACTACCAGTCATTTATAATAGTTATATATTCTCATAATATATTTGTATCTTAGTATATAATAGTTATATATTCTCATAAGATATTTGTATCTTAGTAGTCTTGCTACATTCGTTACATTTATTATACCTTAGTAACACGGTCAACATTTTGCATGTGTAATTATAAATTTTAACACCTCCTTGTTACCTTACAAAGAGCTAGGGTTGTCAAGCGGCATGAATTTTAGAATATGCCTACAAACATATCGCATGCATTTTTTCTTTCTCTTCAGTGGATATTCAGTACCGATTGATACAGAACTATCCCGCAATTGTGAACACTCATACTTAAAGCAGCAATTATAGGTGAAACCCCTATAAAATTGTATAAGTTTTTGTCGGAGTGAATAAATTAATATTAATAATAATATAATTTGCTGTGTGGCACTGGGATAATAATAGCGTCCGTCCATCCCTTTCCATGACTGCTGTGAGAACGAGCTGAATGATCCACAGTCAAAATTTACTACGATCTCCGAGACGCCTGAAGCATGAAGATATAACAAATTCCTCCCTTTTTGGAAGGAGGCCTATGTCCAGTGGACTTTCACAGACTAATGATGATTATCTATACTGTTATAAAATTATTAAATATCAAATTTTGTTTATCAGAGATATTAAAAAATCTACCCAGATCGACTAATTAAGGGCTTCTGAAACCAAATTCGTTTATATTTGTTTGTTTCTTTGTTCGAGCTTCACGCAATAACCAGCCAGTAGATTTTGGTCAAATTATTACAATCTTAAAGATATTATTCCAACTTAAATACTGCGGCATGTTTCATCAAAATCCGTCTAGTAGAATTGAAGATACAGCTTGATTCTTGTTTTAGTAGCCGCCATTAACGTACGATAGCTCAAGTAAAAGTAGTTCTTAGGCTTTTTATATAAATGTATGATTGTTTCGGGATTACTTATGTAGCGAAAAACCAAGACTCACGCGAGTGGAGCCGTAAGCAAAAGCTAGTGATGAATAAATGAGTGAAATTTATTTTTGTTTGATACTCAAATTATAATAGTATCGCTTTTGTCATGTATGGCCCAAAAAAAGCTTTAAAGTTGCCACGATTATATCCTGTTAATGTACAAAAGTATTATCTCCTATATATCTCAAATATCTATTGCGATCTGCTTGAGATAAGCGAAAATGTTATGGCAAAATCACTTTTTATAAATCCCCATTACAAACCTATGTCCAGTAATGTACTTAAACAGATTAATGATAATTGGGAGTAGCTATGTAAAAATGAAGACACATTTTGACAACCCTACGGATCAACTAGTCTGGTAACAGCTGGTAACGAGCAAACTTTTTAAAGTGTAAGTCATGAATAAATTATTATAAATTGTAGCCGCTACTTAACGACATGGTTTTTGGGACAACATGGTATTAATAATTAGCCACGTGGTACAAAAAAAGTAGGTTCAATATGTGGGCCTTCAAGCATTTTACTGAGGCAGCAATCGCGGGAAGGACGATGGCTTGAGTTGTCACAAACGAGCATGATACGAGAGGTATCTGCGAAATACTGGTAGATTCTTTAGAGCCTCTATGCATTGGCAAATAATGTCAAATTCGGTTTGAGTGTTTTTCCAAAAAAATATTGAGCATCTTCTTTTAACATTTTTCCTATGAAACCAAAAATGGGTATATTTCAAACACATGCGTTTTGTAGTCGACTTCATTTTCTATGGATACCTCTCCTGTATGTCACATCTTCTATACTCGTCTTCAAATCTATTAATTAAACCATCGGTTAATTTGAATTTGGATAGTATATAGAATTTAGATAATATATTCAATGAACCAATGTAATTTCTTACTCATATTACGCCAAAATACTTTGATTCAATTATTACACAAATAAATCATAATTCATAAACTAGAAATTTTGCAAAAATATCAAGCTTCTCATATATAAAGATTTTCATAACAATCTTTACTTATCAATGACATAGAAATTTACTTGTAGTTTTTAATAAGTATCTATTCATCATATAAATAAAATTGAAGTGTCTGTCTGTGATTTCGGAATAAAAGCTTTTTTCTTAAGCTTATATGACTTATGTGCACGTAACTAAAATCCAAATAGGCCTACTTATGAATTTTTGCCTATCCGTATGTTTGTTTATCCCAACTGATCTCTGAAATGGTTTAAGCGATTTCGAAAGGACTTTCACTAAAGAAGAATTGAAATTATAGAAAATATTTATTTGTCGATCTTTTAAACTTTGATAAGTTATTGTACTCACCTCCGGAAAGGATTCCGAGTTGATAAAAAGTGTACGCGGGTGGAGTCGTCGGCAACTGCTAGTCTCTAATATAGACTTAACAACCACGGCTTCAGGAAAATATTGTGTCTATACTATTATAAAATTGTTAATTGTCAAATTTTTAAAATTCAAAGATATTTAATAACAAACTTCTCAGATCGACTAATTAAGGGCTTCCAAAACAGAATCCGTCAATGTTTGTTTGTTTGTTTGTTCGGACTTCACGCAAAAAGCAGCGGGTAAATTTTGGTTAAGCTATTATAGTCTTGAAGGTACCATTCCGACTTAAATAATGCGGCATGTTACATCAAAATCGCTTCAGTAGAATAAAAGGTACAGCTTCTCTGTTTTAGTAGGCGCCGCTAAGGTACGAGAGGTCAAGTAAAAGTGGTTAAGGGTTTTTACATAAATCTGTGATTGTGTCGGAATTTTCCATGTTGTGGAAAACCGACATTCACGCGGGATGAGCCCGGGGTAAAAGCCAGTACTACTATAAAATTGTTAAATATCAAATTTTGTAAATCAAAGCAATTAAAAAAACTACTTATATCGACTAATTAAGGCCTTCTGAAATTAAATACGCCAGTGTTTGTTTGTTTGTTTGCTCGAACTTTACGCACAAACCAGTGGATTAGTCAAACTATTACAATCTTAAAGGTACTATTCCGACATAAATACTGCGACATGTTTTATCAAAATCGCTCTAGCAGAATTAAAGACACAACTCGATCCCTGTTTTAGTAGCCGTTGTTATGGTACGAGAGCTCAAGTAAAAGTGGTTCTATCACTTTTGATATAAATCTATGATTGTTTCGGGATTTCCCATGTAGCGGAAAACCGACGTTGATGTGGGCGGAGCCGCGGGTAAAAGCTAGTTGTTTAATAATAATGGTTACCACGTAAACTGAACGAAAAGAAACGAAAGCGCTTTAAGCCTAATCTGCGCTTCAGCGTCCTCTAATATACTTTAACTTCACAATTTTCTTTCTCGTATCAAGGTCTCACCCAAATCCCTATATTTATTGCAAATTAGTTACGGTCAGACCGAGAAAAAGGTTTGGTGTTATTCTCGCTTAAATTAAAATTTCCTGCCGACTCGACTAAGCTTATCGCGTTAAGATTCTCTTCGGTAGAGCTAAAAGTTGGTTTTCACCCAATTTATCAAACAGGCCACCTGCATCGGACTCACAATTTCAAAGGATGAAACTTTCCGATCGCGTACGAACGAGACCGGTCGGTTGCAATAATTTTAAGGCTGTATTTTTATTACGATGAACGATACAACGATTAAAAGGATATATCTGGCCATATTTAAAAATAGTAACAGTGATAGTTGTTTTATGTATATATAAAAACACTAAAAAATTATGATGAAAGGTAATCTTAGCAGTATCTTAATTAGACTGGCTTTCGCACGCGGCTCCGCCTGCGTAAATGTCAGTTTTCCGGTACATGAGAAACCCCGATACAATCATAGATTTATATAAGAACCCAATAACTAATTTTACTTGATCTCTCGATCCTTAATGGCGGCTACTAAAACAGGGATTAAGCTGTTTCTTTAATTCTATTAGAGCGAATTTTGATGAAACGTATCGCAGAATTAAGTCGAAATAGTACCTTTAAGACTGTAATAGTTTAACCAAAATCTACCCATTGATTTTTGCGTGAAGCCCGAAACAAACAAACAAACATCAACGGATTTAGTTTCAGAAGCCCTCAATGAGTCGATCTGAGTAGTTTGTTTTTAAACTTCTTTCATTTTTGGAAATTTGATATTTAACAATTTTATAATAGTTTATATAAAAGACAACATCTATACTGTGATATATAGTATAGACGTAATTATAATTATAATAGTTAATTTAATTATAATATATATTATAATAGTATAGAACATCTATCGAAATGAGAGTATCGCTGGGTCTCGCTGGATGCAGGTGGCTATGGACCGGTCACGCTGGAATTGAATTGGAGAGGCCTATGTTCGGCAGTGGACAGCTATGGGTTGAAGTGATGGTGATGATGATGATAGAAAAATAAACGTATAAATAATATAAGAAGGTGATACTATGAATTTCTATTCTGTGAACGCATAGAATAAGACTTACCGTGGAACTTGTTAAGATGTTATCATAGTTCCAATCTTGTTAATTCTTATTTTCTTATCCAATCTGTTCATTTTCGGAATGCCCTTCCTACCGAAATCAGGTTATGTGCTACTCGTGATTCGTTCAAGAAGTTGTCCGCGAACTCCTTTTGCGTGAATTAGCAGAATCATCGTAACCTTATTTTTTTTGTTTTTAACTATGTTGTAATAGTATAATAATAATATTCTGGACACTTTTTCACACACATTGATCTAGTCCCAAAATAGGATTCCCTGTAACTTGTTACTATATATAAATAGATAAATACATCCATGACTCCGATACAAACATTTGTGCTCATCACACAAATGTTTGACCCTACCAGGATTCAAACCCGGGACTCATTGCCACAGAAAGCAGGGTCACTGCCCACTGCACCAATAAGTCGTCAAGTCCTATATTAGTTTATTAACATATTTGTGTTTATTATTATATATCAGTTTATTTTATTCCCGTGTATATATCAGTATGTAACAATCGTTTTGTTCTCTCATCTCATCTCATCTCACAATTACTTTTCGTCTGTGAAAGCACCTACTTTTCTGTTGTAATGTACTGCCCTAAGGTTGAACTACTTGCCTAAGGTAGGGCAGTACACCTAAGGTTGACTGGTAGAAAATGCCTAAAGTATTAAGTCCACCTGTACATGTTTTATGCATGAACTGAAATAAGAAGTTCAATTGTACACCATCATAAGTTTTTGTGGACAGAAAATTAACAGCCAATAAATTATGATGGCATAACCACTTTTTCTCTAGCTATACTTTGAAAACCTAACATTATAATTAAGTAGTAAGCTTCATGATTAGCTTACTAATTAAGTCTACTGCTAGATCTAAGGTGTCATAAAAGAGAAGAGACTTTTTAATCTCCAGCTCTAATATAATACTTGGACATAATTTTTATTGCGATAACTCGTTGGTTTCCAAGACGATGTGGATGATTTGAAGCTGGTTTAGAAGTTCAGTGTATTTCTTAGCTGACTCTTATGGCACCATGGCTATAGGCCAGTGTTATAATCATACCAACGTCTCACTGTGATAAATTTAAATCGGTTGTTTCATAAACTACTTCTCGTTTCTTCATCGTCTCAACTCGACTCTCGAATTTAAGAAAAAACACTAGTTAGTTCTTGCCCGCGGCTTCGGGAAATCCCGAAACAATCATAGATTTATTTAACTTGCTACGAGCAAAGTGGCTATCTGTACCCCACTTTTCGGTCCCACGAGAAATGAGACATGTCGTGGTTCATCACCCGACATGTCTCATTTCCCGTACACTTAATATTTTTTCCACTCTTTACATCAAAACTCACCGATAACTTTGTCATTATCATTATAACAGGAAAGGTAGATAGTCAGAGACCTAGGGATCGAAGACCACGAGGATGTTCAAGCCACTGGTCCCTAAAATCTACCATGAATTTCAAACATTCTAGCAGAAATAGTAGCATATGTGGGTGATGAACTATAGACATCACAACGTTCAGATGTCAGCGAAGGAATTAAGCAGAAGAAGCATGAAGAATAACGATGGCAGTTTTTTAGTCTCTTTTTTTTATTAACCTTACATCCTTTTTTCTTTTCTCTTCCTTCTTTATTTATCAAGTAAACTGTGTTTTATTTCAAGAATTTAATTTCATTTATAGATTACTAAAAAATAAAACTATCTTTTAACGTACAAGACCAAGAGAATCATTATTACGAGTCTATAAATACCAATTTTTCCAATTCCTAACAAACTAAGACAGACATCGTATACAAGGATATATTATAACACACTAACGTCCTCTGGACGATACAGCTTCTCGGAAAACGTGAGATATGTCCTTGGAATTTCAAATCATCTAACACTACCTCAAGTCCAGCGCCTTTGACCCGTACGTCTGTAGAAAACAATGATCTGTAAGATATTTCGAGAGGTCCAAGTGTGGTGGTCTTTCTATATAGTATGATACAATAACAATATATCAAAAAGACAGTTGCTAAAATTGAGGAATGGTTACTGTCAATATACGATGGTCCTCAAGGAGTCGATGTCAGAACGGTGTGAATATGTACTGTACTGGTTCATAGTCATAATTTTATATCCACACATACCCAGCTAGGGTAAGATGGCGAGAGGCCTCTGGGGTATTATATGATTGCAAGATACTTCCAAATCTTAATAGACAATGCGTATAAGGGCATCATCAGACTGGTTTTCCAATAAAGCAGCAAGTGTTATCCGATCTTAAGTAAACATATTCTGGAGATTTGACTCGGACTTCCGATTTTTTCATAATTATTTACTGATCATAAATATATAGCTTATGGTAATAAATGGTCTTCTTGTCACCATACCCGAAGTACCAATTTCTATGAGGAAAATTTCTACTGAAGCAAAGATGACAAGTACGCTCCTTATCTGGCTGAGTCGAAAAAATCGCTACTAATGAAAATTCAGGTTCAGCAGCAAATATCCCAACAGTTTAAAAAAGAAAACTTAAGACAAATACCGATTTAACGGTTTAGTTCTCAAATAATATCAACCTAATTTGTATATGCTTTTTACGAAAATACCCCCAATACAAGCTGGTACGTTAGAAATCGATGTGTAAGAGTGTGCACAGTCTTTGCAGAAATAGGATAACCAACTATTTTAGTTTAGACGGACACGGACACGGACGGTTAAAATATTTTAGATCATTCGTTAGTTTTTAATTTTATTATTTAGTAGCTGATACTCGCAGTGTCACCTACGAATATAATTAATTAGCTTACTGCACCCCACCTTACTTTTTTCCCACTGCCGCTTAAAACTTTGTACTCGCAACATTTATTTGAGTGAACCGACTGCGATGAAAAAGTTTGAGCTATCTAAACATAAGTTTAACATATTATTGAAGACCCCATTAGAATTGGTTCAGTAGTATTTATTATAAGTGCATAAATACGCAGACAGACACAGCAATTCTAATAAAAGTGTAGGTTCTCTGATCGTTCCTGTCTCCTCCATAATTATAATTTTGCCAATTGTTTTTGTTTTACGCATAAATATGTGAAATTTGCAGTTTTATTATAACGCTCATCCAATAGAACAATGACGTAATTACATTTTTGCAATTTATTAGAAGAAGTGTTGCAGTTTAAAATTGGAATTTTATGATTTTTCATAATTTATTTATAGATTATTATTAATAGTATGAGCATTCTCGAAAAAACCATATTAAACAACAAATCATCCAAATTAAACACAAAATAAAATTTTAACTTTTTTGAATTACTTCATTGTTCTATTGGATGAGCGATATGTATTATAATAATTTATTTAATATCTTCATACGCTATGTTTTGGCATTAAGTGAGACTCAATGCCAAAAGTATCCTCTACCAGTCATCCTTTGGGCGAGGTACTGAAATAAGTGTCGAATATAATAGAATATTCTTTTATTGCACGCCGGTTCATCATTATCATAATTATTAACAACCGCTGAAAGACCACTGTTGAACATGAGTTTGCCATAGAGAGGTTTACCACAATCTCCACGCTTAATTTATCATAATATCCATGTGGCAAACGTCACTTGGCAGAAACTGAACTGAAACCACTGAAAGACCACTGTTATAACCTCCACGCTCCATCGCACACTGTTATAATCTGTGACCATAATCTCCACGCTTGGCAATCGTCTTGCAGATCGCAGTAGATTTTAATTGAATAACAGCATAACGCTGCTACCCATTATCCTGGTACCTCTGTCAACTGGTTCTTACCACATCCACGGGAAGATATGGAGTGAATCTATTATTATGCCAACGCCACACATCACCAAGGTTAATTCCCAAATTACAACCGTTTCAAAATTTAAACACAGAAATCCTATTGTTTTTAAAAATCATGGTCACCAGTTCGTGTCAATGTATCAACCGTGTTCTTCGGCGATAAATCATACACACGCTGCTCACAGCGGAGCTCGCAGTCCCTCGAAAAGACATTTTTCATTCCGCAACTCGTGTTTACTGTGCTTGTACATGTTTTTTTTTTTTTGTTTCGAAAAACTGTTTGGTACATTTAATACGATGTTTACGGCCCTTTTGAAAATCATAAGAATTTTCCTAAGAAAATATTGTCTAAATATATAAAGTAATTTATTTTTCGTTAATGATAGAATATAATTTGGGGGCTTAGGGGATAGTAAACTTGAATTGCGATCAAGAGGTCGCCGATTCGAATCTTACTAACGGTTCACTGAGTTCATATACTCAGCACAAGATAAATCGTGAAAAATTCTGCGTGTGTGCGTATAATCGTGATAGAGTACATAGGTGCTGTCACTACAGCACCTATGTACTCTATCATGTATGTATCACTATACCGAACACGACTTGCGATCGAAAGGTCTTAGGTTCTGTCCCGGTCCCGTACCACTGAGTTATGTCTAGTTCATGTACGGTCTATATTTTAGACATCAATTTACTTAACAATTTACGAATATGGACTGAGCATGATGATGATGAAAAGCCGCATTTCCGCAAGAGTCTGTGAAGTCTACCAAATGCATTAGTAAATTTTGGCTCCAATCCCTTCAAATATATGTTTCAATAAGAAACCCACTTTTAAAAAATAACCCGTAATCGAATAACAAAAAGTGGAAATCAAAGATAGCTTATCTAAATAACACATTTTACATTTTTTCCCCAGCCAAGTAATAAGCGAGATAGGATTATTTAAACCAACTAAGGATATCCCAAAATAAGCTTGAAAAATCCACTTTTAGATATAAATCTTTTTCGCCATCATCAAGATCGTGGAACTCCAATGCTGGACATTGGCCTACTCCTTAAAAAGGAGGAAATTGACATAATATCCACATGGCAAACGTCACTTGGCAGACGTTTGGACATGGATTGACGATGAAACTTCACAGACCCTTGCAGACGCGTAGGTTTTATAACAATTTTTTTTTGTACCGATAACATTTTATGAACTCATAAACCCCTTCATGCCCTTGGCCACATATGAGAACAAAAATTTGATAACAATTTATTCACTACAGAATCCTTCAGAGGTCAGAGAGTACTTAGTCTTTTAGCCTAATTTTGCCGGAGCAAATAGATTTAAGTACACGGGTAAGCGACCCCGGACCTCCGAGCTACTCCTGTCTCTTCCTACTCCTTTCGAGATAGTAGTATCCTATATCCTATAATCCTTTTCCCAGATTCCACATTCCTTGCTCAATACACCTTTCCTACGTCATCCTCTTTTCTTTCTTCTCCACTAAGCCGTAGGAACACAATGAGGAACTTTACGACTTTTGAACCTTGTAATGGCGGCGTCGCGGTTCGCCACCCTCGTTGCCCGCGGAGGCGAAATGTGGGCTGCGGATAACCACTTTGCTACATTAAACGATCGTAGCAGGTGGAAAGAAGTGGTCTCTACCTACCCCAATGGGAAAGAGGCGTGACTGTTGATACGTATGTGGTATGTACTATGGTCTTTGCCAACCCTTATGGGATTTCGGCGTCAATGTATATATGTATGTAGAATCCTTCAACGAGAGAAATAAAAATTTTTGGTTGGACTGTACTGGTAGTGGTTATTTCCGATCATTTAATGCAGTAATTTTTTCCTCGCCATAAAAAAGTCGTCTCTGAGTCTCGTCTGAGTCGACTAAAATAAGATTTGATTCAATAAGAGGCTAACGCTGCTGTACTGGAACATCCCTCCGCTAGTTCTCACAGCATCGTAGTGCTATTATTATGCCATAGAGCCCAAAGTGGTCTATATCGACCTCTGGGGGTCGATATGAGGACCACTTCGAGCAGTTTAATAATTACTTTCGAGCAGTTTAATGATTTTTTTTTTCATATAATCGCCTCATAGCAATCAATCGAATATATTAGAAAATTCTGTTCGCTTATCTCTCTATTGTTTTTTTAGACTTTTTTATAACGTGCGAACAATATTCCGCACTCCGCATAGATAAATCTCACGCGGCTGCATGCGATAACGTCAGGCGACTAAATTAATCTATTCAGTAAACAATGCACAATATTTATTAGCAAATAACTTCGTTGTGACATGAACATTGCATTGGACCATGTATAAATTGCCTTTTTTTTTAAATAAAATTAATAAAGTAAAAAAGAAAAGGTGTATTTGATACATCTAAAATTATTACATAGTATTATGTCTGTATTACATAGTGTTATATCTACATATATACATATATACATACATACATACACTCACGCCTTTTTCCCTGGTTCTCCGGCGGGGAAACGAACCTCGGTCTCCCGCGTGACAGGCGGGTATACTGACCACTATACTACCGAAGAATTGGGGTAGGCAGAGACCACTTCTTTTCACTTGCTACGAGCAAAGTGGCGAGTAGCGAACCACGACGCCGCCACTTTTAAGGTCCTAAAACGTTAAAGTTCCTAATTTCTAATTGCGTTCCCGCGAAAAGGAAATAAAGGAAAGAGGTTAAGGTAGGGATGATGTATTGAGCAAGGAATATGGAATTTGAGAAAAGGACTATAGGATACAGGACACTTCTATCTCGGAAGGAATAGGAAGAGACAGTAGTAGCTCGAGGGGCCGGGGTCGCTCACCCGTATACTTAAGTCTATTTGCCGGACAGACAAAAAGACCAAATACTCCGTGACCATATCTATATTACATAGTATTATCTGCTATGTTGTGCCGGCATAAGAATAACCTCACTCCATGTCTTTCCGTGAGTGCTGTGAGAACCAGCTAAGAGGTGTAGCCGGGTAAAGTATCGTATCGTATTGTTCAATCAAAATCTACTGCGATCTCCAGGGTCGAGATTCTGATAAATGCCTCCTTTTTAAGAAGGAGGCATATCCAGCAGTGAACTTCCAAGAGCTGATAATAATAAAGATTATGTATGTAAAATACATAAAGACAGAAAAGAAATAAACTGAACCAAATGGTAATCCAGCTCAACATGATGCCAGGCCCAACGCTGGTGTTCTGCTGGATGCCTAATTGTGTCGGTCAGATGGGGAAAAATAAAAAGTGAATCTTAAAACCTTTGAGATTGATTCCTGATATCTCTGTAAGCATAGAGAATAAAAACTCTAAAATTTTCTAAAGGTAAAACGCCAACTCGTTATTCATAAAACTATTGGTAACTTTTTCAAATTCAGAACTGAGGATCATTGTCTGACTTACCGTTTAAAAAAATAACATGCATAACGTAAAGCATCGCAAAAGTAAATTATTTGAAGAGTGAACGTTTGTATTGTGAGTAGGATGCATGTATTGAAAGTGAAAAGTTAGATAGGTAGAAGAATCAGGTGACATCAGGAAAGTGTGAACTAGAGTAAGAGGAGTTAAGGCCAGTGATGAATCCTAAGTCACATATTCCCTAATGTTTTGGTGGAGGATCAAGTATGTATATCGTAAATTGTCAACTGCTAACAAAATATAATTGAAATAAAAAGTTTGTTTTAGTAGGAGCATACTGAACCATACTTAAATTTATTACATTTAAAAAAATATAAGTACTTAATTAGATTTTATTGATGTCATTCGCTTGCTGCGGTTGTTTCTTCCAGCGCATTTTCTGAAGTAATTTTACTGTTTTCGTTTTTTGCTTCTCCTTCAGTAGTCCCTGCCGCTGCTTCATCATCGTTCTTTGTTCCATCTTTACTTTCTTGTCCACTACCATTATCAAACGCTTCTTTATCTCCAGATGCTTCTTCTTTATCTCCTGATCCACTAGTTTCACCATCTGATAGATTTATATCTACAGTTGTTGATTCAACGTTATTAACGTAATAGTCAATCTCTTCTTCTTTAAATATTTCATGCCAGTTGCCTGATCTGGGTGAGACCGAAAATATACAGGTAGAAACACATTCATATTCGCTTTGAAACATGTTCAGGTTTGGTAGGCAACCTCGCCAAATGCCAACTTCACATCTAAAAAAAAAGTGAAATACACCTAATAACAAGAAAAATAACAAGAAGTATTTATATACTCCTTTATTTATACATATATTTAATATAATTTTATATTTGTCAATTATTATATTCTTTGTTATCCGTCCTTGTGTTAACTTCGGGAACTATACCTACAATTTTATTTCTAGATTTCCCAAAAGTAATTGTATATATAACGCCTTACTTAGGCACTAAGTCAATCTTATGTATTTTATATAAGGTTTAGATTTATTGTTTTATTAATAAATGGTAGAATACCTGGATCCAGCTTTCCAATAGTACATGACAGGAACTGGAGGCTTCCCACAGTCATCCCACCGAAAATTTGCGAAACACGCCTCCGGAGGCACTGTAGAAAATTCGTAATGTTAAAAAAAAATTGTATATACTTCAAGTTAAAGAACGTCTATGCTTTACTTTAGCTATGATTATCATTTCTCAACTTTGTGAAGAGATCTTATTCGGTATTCGGCCTCTCCACTACCTTTATCTGTCTCCACTTCTATGGCTGCAAGAGATAGCTGTGATGTTAGCAACAAAATGAATATGGTGATTTACTAACTTTTATCTTAGATATACTATTTCATCCTACAATTCCTTAATCCGGATTAATAATATTTAAATATTTTATTAATACTTAAATATTTATTTTAGGTGAATACTTGCAACAAAAGTCAAGAATAATAATATTCCTTAACATTGTGAATGTGCGAAGAGCTGGTGCCTTAAATAAATAGCTACTTGTGTCATAAATGAGCATTAGTTTGTTTATTTTTTGTTTTCTCATTACTGCTTTATTCTCAACAATTAAACTGACTACTTTCAAATTTGACGATAATCAAAATTTGTATCTAAAAATGGACATATGCATACCATCTTCATTAACATCTTCTTCGTGCCCTTATTGGCCACGAATTTTGTTACTTATTATTGTGTTATTTATTACTGTGTTACTTATTAACGTAAGTGTTATTTATTTAATAACGAAACGAATAAAAGCATAACTAAGCACCCGACCTCCGTTACAGTATGAAACGACTTTCAGACCAGCCGTTATGGCGTGCCTTCAATGTTAGCGCTAATAACTTCCCCGGTCTCTTTGTAACAATGTTGGCTTTGAGCATTAAAGTTTCAATAGCCCTTTACTTTGTCCTTTTAGCATCTAAATGTTTACGCACCGCAGTGTTTTAATGTCGCTACACGGTAGTAAAATATTCACGGGCGGAATGTTGCGAAAGTAGCCATCAATAAAATGTGTTTCAAACAGTGGCTGTCCCGCTGAAATTTCATTGAATACTTAATTACTCTAGACAGTTTAGACCCTTCTCTAGACAGTTTTTTCCCAAAGTGGTCCAGATGGACCCCCAGCGGTCCACGGGAAACTCGACGGCGGCCTACGTTGGCGTACGCAAATTTCCATAGTTAGATCTAATCTTCACATTTTTGTCGAGTTTTGTGAATATGGTAGAAATGTAGCTGCAGGGGGTCCACCGGAACCAGCTAAATTTTGAAAGTGGTCTATGAGACAAAAAAGTCTGGGAACCTCTGGTTTGGACCATTGGTACCCAAAGTGATCTATATCGAGACATCGACGAGACATTCACTACGGTTAATAATATATAAATCTTTAATAGTCTACTATTAGGTGACAAAAACACATTTGAAATTGATGAATTTGCAAAAATTCAATATTAACTAAGCAACGGGTTTACCTGAAACTGAAAAACAAACAAAATCCAAAAGACAAAAATGTTTAGGGTTTAGACCATAACATACATTAAAATTTTTTTTCTCCTAATTTTCGACAATTCGTTTAGGTGGTATTACAATAAAAAGTTAATATCTTATATACATACAATCACGCCTTTTTCCCTGGTCCTCCGGCGAGGAATCAAACCTCGGTCTCCCGCCTGACCAGCGGAGATACTGACCACTATACTTCCGAAGAATTGGGGTAGGCAGAGACCACTTCTTTCAACTTGCTACGAGCAAAGTGACTATCCGTGGACTACTTTTCGCCTCCGAGGGAATCGAGTCGTGTCGTATGGCGAACCACGACGTCGTGAATGAATGAATAATGAAGAACGGTGATGATCTTGATAATGTCACATCGAGACGTGATCAATTACAAATCAAAATGTAACGGGTGTTATAGTTGGCGCAGCCTGCCACCAAAACGGTTGATGTTGGGACGTTGTATGTATGCTATGTTGCTATGAGCCGTTTAAGGGGGAAAACACATTAGGAGGTTTCTTTTCACTGATATTTTAGGATTTTTTTGTAGGAAAAATTAATTAGAATTCAATTAAATTTTAACATCATTTTATTCATATTTCAAACAACTTTTGAGAATATTTTTGAATAATTTCAACCAAAACTAACAAAGTTATGCATTAATGTTCGCTGAAAGTCGTAACTAAATTTCTCCGATTATTGCGGGTTGTATAGCCATTCCAATTTTTATCTGAAATCAAAAAGGTTTCCATTTTATATCAATAAAACGTCAATGTAGGTGAAAATAAAGAAAATTAAAAAATTTGCAGGGGTTGGAAAATTTACTTTAATTTTCTCCATTTTTTTTTCACATCATGCAAACAAAAACCCCCTTTAAATTATGATATCATCTCAATCCTTAGTTTATATTTTATGATTTCAATTATACTCTCAATTTCAATAATTGGTTGATTGGTTGATTACTTTTCGAGTTAGACTGAAAAAGTCTCTTTGAGAAAAACGTGTTTAAAAAAAGTTACGGGGGTTAAAAATAATGTAAAGTGCTCACCAGTTAATCTGTGATGCCAGCAGCATACATTAGTCCTTCTTCTTCCTCGTGGGCTTCGATTTGCGCTTGCAGGAGTGCTTTTCGAGCATTCTGACCTTCCTCGACTCCAATAAATTACCTCGATTTTGTCGGCTGATGCGTTGGTTAGCCATTTTTTTCGACGTAATTGAAACTTTGCGTCTCTACCAGAATTTCTAACTCGGTCATAAACATCAGAAGGGATAAATTTCCTTCATTGAATAAGTTCGCTGCTATCTGAGCCACAGTGCATCTTATGGCAATTCCATTAAACATAAACACGGCTTTAGATACACATGAGTTGTAGCTGTTTTAAGATATATCACTGCTTATCCTAAATCGTAAGTGTTTTCATTAGAAAGCAGGCTATAACTTCTTTTTTTATATTTCATGCACTTATGTTATTCATAATGTGTTCTATTGTGAACGTTATCTTTGTATTTTTTTTAAATAAATTGTATTGATGTGATTGTGATTGTGTATTCATATTTAGAATTTTGTGTGAGTGAGAAAGTTTTTAAATACATAGATA
>WUAW01020520.1:8429-20604 GCA_017165845.1 Thaumetopoea pityocampa | reverse complement strand
AGCGAACTTCAAAACAAAATCCAACTTGTTTACTACCTATGTTAAACAAATAATAAATAAATGAATGAATGTAAATTCATTCTACAATAAACTTTGGAGAGTGTCACAACCCTTAACAGTGCTGCTATTTTGTCTTCGATAGTCATCAGAATATTTAATGTAGGATGCCTTTTAACCCGATGGACTGATGAATTATATTTAACTAAATATAATCTATCAGTAACTACTGATAGAAGTATGATTAGGAAAGCAGGGAGCTTATAATATTAACGAAACATAGACGCAAGTCGGTCGCGCTGGAATTCGATTGGAGAGGCCTACGTTCAGCAGTGGACAGCTATGGGCTGAAATGATGATGATGAGACGCAAGTTTGGCGAATATCTATAAATGATTTAAAAAACTTACGAGATATATAAAATTAATTAATCACACCAGCAAGCAGTGGAAATATTTAATTATTTATTTTCAACGTCATTTACTTGATGTGGGGCAGATTAATATCTATGATATTTTTTATCAGTTTAAAAAATAAAAGAAAATTGTATTTTTACAATTTAATAAAATTAGTAATAACAGAAAATACAAGAATACAATTTTAAGAATATAATATTTTATACTATATTATAAGAATCACAATATACGTTCACAAGTTGATTATAATAGATACTCCTGTAAAAAATCGCAGATATGTAGATTAGTTATTGGTGGCGGAAAGATGAGATGAGTAGCGGAGGCGTTACGGTAGATCAAGGCGCGATAGACATCAAAAGGCGGCAATCGCACGCGCAACATCAGAGCGGTGGCAGAAGCTGCTTGCGAGTCCTAGTATCGGACACGTCACCATTTTAGCGATCGTCGTTGTCTTCCGGAAGTAGTTGGAGCGTGACCATGGCTCGCTCAAACATGGATTGATACGGATGTTGTCTGGGCACGGCTGTATCGGATGGTACCTGTACTGGATCAGGCGCGAGGAAACAGGCAATTGTCACTATTGCCCTGCCCCGGAAGACACGGCATCTCATACCCTGCTGGCGTATCCAGAATGAGATGCTCAGCGGTGCCAGTTCGCTGCTAAATTAAGAGAGTGAAAGCTTTTTTCGCGGTTGTGATATCGGTCATGGTCGAGAGCGAGAGTATCTGGGTGAGAGGAAAACCAACTGAGTCCATTCCAGCACAGACGTCCAGTTTGTAGACGGAGAGTTTACGCGAACCTGTAACCACCCTAGGATGCAGCCTGGGAGTCACGCAGAGGGCACTTCGTCGTTTGAACAGAAACAGTTCCCAGTGGAGGTGGCTTGCTGCCTCTGGCGTGCCCCACTCGGGAAGAGGTAGGTGCAAAATATACCGAAACCGGCCACTGGGTGAAAAGCTTATGCAGCCGTCGGTCTTTGCATGTGCTGGGTATTTTTCGTAAAAAAAAATGCTTACGGGTTAACTTTATGAGCATCAGAAATGTTTTATTTTATCTATCCTCATTTCAATTATTACTCTAGTATTAATTTAAACCTTTTTAATACAGCTATTAAATTGAAAGACAGTATGCGGTTCAAACAAAAATTAGTTTTTTTTCTGTATTAAAGGGACGTTGTTATCAAAATGAAACATTACTTCAGCTTTAGCAGTGATCCCATTTGGTTTGGAGTCATGAGTCAGTACCATATCCACCTTCCCCTTATTGAATGGCCATAAAGATGGAAAATCTTCATTAAAACTTACATTTGCAAAAATATGGATACCCTGGAACAAAATTAAAATGAAAAATATAATGCAAATTTATTTAGCGGAAGCTATTTTAAAGAAAAAGTCACAAAATGCAAATAACTTAATCCACGGAGTAGCAATACAAAATCTTAGAACGCAAAAATGCTATCCTAAAATTGCTTGAGTTCCTTTTAATATCGGAGGCCGATTTATCGGTCTCTTTTGCACTGGCGAGAAGGGCCAGCGCCGATGTACCCGCCCGCACTCAGCAGCGCTTTACTATTCGCATTGCGAGAGAACATCATCTCAAAATACATTTATAATATGTTATAAATTATCTAATTTCATTACAAGAGGATTAATAAAATAGTTTCCCCATTTAACTTTTTGTTATATTCCATACCGGTTGGTAACGAGACTGCCTATGCGCTGAAACGACACGGTAGAAATTTGACACGGGCCAGCGTCTTGGAACCCTAATTGTAACATGTTAACAGCTTTTAAAACTCTTACACCTCTTAGACACTGGAAACTGTCACGAATAGGATAGTATTGAGGCAGCGAGATGTACATAGGACCAGTCAGTTTTTCCTTGATCGTTGTCGTGAGCAGTACATTTCGTAATATCTGAATATAAATATTTATGTTATTACAATGAAGTATTATGCAAAATTGTATCGCAAATATGATAGTTTCAGCAATGGTATATTACCTATAACAATTACATGTTTCGGAACACAATCCGTCCGGCGCTTACCATTTATTTATTTATTTATTCTTATTGTACACAAACATATAAATACATTTGTAAATAGAGAAAAAAGATGTACAAAGGCGAGTTTAACTCAAAAATTGTGTTTTCTTCCAGCAAACCTTAGAGTGCAAAAGTATTTGAGACTAAAAGGAAAATAGGATCCAGCGTACTAGGTACAGAAGCATACACAAACATACATATACAAATACTAAAACATACTAAAATACATACATATATTATTTTGAGAGAAACTGCCCCTTAACTCTTTCCTTGAAAACACCCAGAAAAGAGCTATCCTTAATAGAATGAGGAAGTGAATTCCATAGGCGTACCGCACGCACAGTGAAAGACTTACTGGAACGACTGGATTTATGTTGAGGGATACGCAAGAGAAGAGAAGAGCTTGTGCGGCAGGGTTCTCCCCTGGGGATAAGATACTCAAAACGTTCCCGGAGATAGGCTGGTGAATTCGAGCTGTGAAGAATAGAATAAAGAAAAGACAGAACATGAGCATTTCCATGTACCCTGGAGTTGTTCTTTATTTTTTTAAAATAAAGAACAACTCCAAAAACTAAAATGCAAAGCATACACCTATTTTGTAATAAATGGTGTACACAAAGTTATGATGAAAAGATGACTTTTCATATGTGCAAATACGTTTCGTAAGAGAGAACTCAATTTTTACTTTCTTTTTGATCTTATATATCTTTGTTATTTATTGAAATATTTCTTTAAGGTATATAGAAAAATTATTATTACTGTTTTGTTCTCTGTTTCGTTTTTACTACAATACTTTTTTAATAATGTAAATATTGTTTTTCGTTTGGTCTTTATGAAACATTTTCCAAACCCTAGTAAAAATCTTAAAATTCGGCCGTTTATTCTCACAGCACAGCACAGGCTCCTCTTTTTCGCCCGGCACTAAAGGGGTTAAAAACAAAAACGAATTCGAATGATAATTCAAATATATGATAAATATTTTTGATTGAATATATAACATAATGTTAGATAAAATATTTGAACTAAAATAAAAATTCAAGTATCTTATCTTACATTTTATTGATACTTGAATTTTTAAACGAGAATATTATATATTTTGAATTATATTATTTGTTTTGAATTTTTTTATGAACTTTTTATTTAAAAGTTCAAATAGACAATGCATATGAACTAAAATGAAAATTCAAATAGTTTAAATTTGTCCAATCCGAAATAGACTTGGGCTAATACTTGGTATTTGTTTCATTTAAGCAAGATGAAAATTAAAAAGAGATAGAATATATATGTACTTATATAATAAAATGATTATTAATTTTGACATAACACTTACCGGGGTCATTGGACAGGTTGTGAAGCCTGTTTGTCTAATCAAACTACCAAAATAACGATCTTTTAAAACAAGATTGCAAAATTTGAAATGCACTTCGATGAAACTAGGCTTATACTCGTTGTGAAGGTATTCAAAAAAGTAGAATGAAACCTGAAACAAAGTATATTAATGATTCTTAAAACACAAACGCGTCTTGTTATTAGCAAAACTTCGCAAGTTTGTGGCGATCTATTTATCAGTAGAATGATGTTAGTCTTTTTGGATGTCGTTTAAAGGAATTTAGAAATGAATTAATCACGATCGATCAAAATCAATCATATACCATTCAGTTTAAAATCGCGCCTCACTCTTATGATTGCTGTTTGTGATTGCTTTGTTGGAATGTTGGCGTTTTGATATATTCACCCTAGCATTATTACGACTACTGTGAGAGTCTTAAATTATTGCAATTGATGCGAATATGTAGCGAATTGCTCCTTGATGTTATTTCCGTGCCTCGTCCTCAAACCTGCGAAATTTTTGTTTCCCTTTGAAATCATTTAGTATTATTTAAATCAAGTTTAATCACCATGTAATTACTTTGTTTTTTTGTCACCCTGAACTAGATATATGTATATGCTCTGTACTCAGGCGTATAGGTACAGTGACAGACGTACCATCTTGTTGTAGTCAGTCTTACTGTCTACTGAACTAGTACTGTACTGAACTAGCACTTCATTTCAGTTTTCCACTACTTTCAATTTTCAAATTCTTTTTCCATTCTTCAGCTCCCTTTGTATTGAATTATACACAGAGTGCAAGGTATGGCACTGGCTTATCTCGTAGGGCTCACAATTTATGTCTCTAGAAATTTGTTTTTGTTGTACAAATATTCAAAGATAAAATTAATGAATGTTCTGATTGGTTTCTTAATGATACTAATCGTAACAGCTGTTTCGGAGGCTTACATTTATGACAGCAAACGTCAGTCGAGCATCTGAATAATAACAGCTGACCCTTATTTAGGTGAGACAGATGGCAGCAGGCGTAGCTCATGTCGCCCTAAGTACTTTTGGTGGAGAGAGGAACACGCTTGAATTTCCTCTTCGAGATGTGCTTAAAAAGCAATGTATTAAGACATTGGTAGGTCATCCGCAGTGGTTCCCGAAGCCCCTCTAATGTGTCAATGCAAGCCAGCGTAGAGGTTTCGGTCAGTAAGAGTCTGGTACAGTCAGGATTGTTCTGTACTGTGTGAATTTTGCTATGGGTGGTGTGGGAAAAAAGAATGAAGAATTATTTAAAAAACTACTTCTACAAAATCATATTGAAATATTTATTACCGTCATATTATTTCCATAGTAGTCCATACTAGTCATATTTAAATTGAGTTTGTAATCGCCTCGTCTTTTATATTTCCTTATGTTTAAAGTGGCATTTTGAAAATATTTATCATCAACATAAAGTATTTTACATCTTTCGGGTACTAGTTTCAAACACTGTAAATAGATATATAATATATTTATTATACATTAGCAAATATACATTTATCCGTTAGCAAAGTGAACGGCGGCGGGTGAAAGTTGTTTTTATTGTTTGTACACACCGACTGTAACTTTATTATTATTACTGGTTTATTATTGAATAACTTGTTATTGCTAATTCTGCTGTAACAGAACAAATTCTGCTGTAGCAAAGATTTCTATTAAACGGTTCAAAAATGCTGCGTTTTTGCGTATCTTTAGTCCATATATTCTGCGGTCGCATCTAAATCTTTTAATTTTGACATGTCTAAACGAAATTGACAGCACCAAACATGCAGCTGTCTCGTTTTGGCGTTTGACATTAGAAAAAAATAGGGAGAGATTAAATTTAATTAAGTTCTGTTACCGCAAAATTACCACCGTTAAGAATATAACACCATGGATTGCAAGATATATGTATTTAGAAGTCACTAGGGCAGAGGACTTAATTAAATGTGCCGCTTGTCAGACCTCTTTCCATTATTGTTGCATTAACCAAAATGAAGTTTAGAAAAATTTTGCCAATGAATAAAATGAAATGGAAATGTCAGTCATGTAAAGATGTAAAGGAAAATCATAGTACAATTGCTTCAAGTACGGAATGCAGTTCTACATATTCTTTGATAGACAATGATGCGAATGTGATCATGGAACATTTCGACTCGAGCTTTAGTGCTAATGCTAATGATAATAATTAGGGAACGAATAGCTAATGCTATTGATTCTCTAAAAACCGATGTAAACGAACAACTAATGACATTATCAGCTACGGTTAATTCATGGGAAAATAAAATAACCGGTTTTGTATCTAAAATTTCTATTATAAACGCACAGATCTGATTTAAAAGTTTTGAATGAAATACTAAAACAAAAACTTGATCTTCTGCGTATGAATATAAATGACATCACGGATAGCAATCAACGTTACGAGCAATAGGTTCGCCGTTCAAATATAAATTGATGGGATTCCTGAGAGAAAAGGTGAAATCTTTTGAACTTAGTGACGTTGATAGCACAAAAATGTAACTTTGCGAGCAATGTAAACAATGACATCGATTTTGTAACTCGACTAGCAGTCAAGACCGATACAGAAAATAAGACAACGACTCCAATTATATTACAAATGCACTACAGATACAGAAAAGATGACTTTTTAATATCGTTGCGTAAATGAACAAATGCACTGCGGGTGAAATTGGTATTTCAGGTGCAATGAGTAGTAACAGAATATATTTCAATGACCATATTTCATTGAAAAATATAGTTATGATGAAAAAAACTCAGACAAAGAAAGCGCTTGGCGAAGGAAGTGTTATGCATACTACTGGTTTCGGAACTGGACCGTTATGGTGCGTCGCAGCGACCAGTCGCCTATCGTACACGTGGCGTTGTACGAACATTTAAACAAAATAATAGAAGTGTTACTGCCGTTACTATTTTCATAATTATATTTGGATTGTTTCCTATAATTCTCATTGTGATAATTAATTTTAAATTAAGAAATACGATTATGTTTACCTTTTTAAATATTTTGTTGTTACAAGCAATTATAAAATTTTTATAGTATAAAGATTTTTCAACTCGTCTTGGAATCAACCTTAAACCTATATATACGCAACTATTGACTTATATTCTATGTATTATAATTACACTTGGTGTTTAACATGACCCTTAATATCTTTTATAAAAATATTAGAGGTCTACGGACCAAAGATAAAATATTCTATAGAAACATGCTGAATTGTAATTACGGTGTAATTAATATGTATAAGTGAGACTAGGCATTAGCCTAGTCTCACTTATACATATTAATTACATTAGGTGGGTATCCATGACGCGGAATTATTTGACTCGCGACATAACGTGTACCGTACTGATCGAGATATGATAACTTATCAGTCAAAAAAGTGGTGGTATCATGATCACTGTTCATTAGAAGGTTTGTGTCAGGGACTACGTCAATTACCTTTCATACGTGATGCTGATGTAACATATATAAATATTTTGCTGAACCGAGCACAAACCACAACTCTGTTGAGATTGTTTTGTTGCTACTTTCCGCAAAGCAATAACCAATCAGCACCTAAACTATATTTTTATGAATATATCTCCGATCTTGGAATTAGTTATCGTGATGATAAATTTTTATTGGTTGGCATTTTCAACATAAGAGCTGCTAGATAGGTTCTACATCAAAACTCCACAGATAATAGATTACGTCTTGAAAATCCTTATATTGATGTATTAACATCTCAATTATTTGCTTATTTACGTTTCAATGACTGGTGTAATTATGTTAATAATATGAACGAAAGAAAATTGGATTTAGTTATATCTGATTCAACTTACACAGTGCAAAAGGTGGAACATTATCACTGCCTGAGTATGACCACCGTTCTTCTTTATGCATCGATATTAATATTAAATATACACCAGGTTTATGTCAAGCTTCACATGTAGTACCGCGTTTTCATGCCGCTGATTATGATAAAATTAATTACGCGCTATCCAATATTGTTTGGGAGAACCAGTTAGACGTAAATAATATAGAAACTGTTTTAGAAAATTTCTATAAACTTGTGTACGATGTTTTTGATAGAATTCTTCCTCAGAGAGTTGTTAGAAATAACTGTAGGTATCTAGTATGGTTTGGCAAGCACTTAATAAAACTAATTAAAAAAAAGTTAAAACTACATAGAAAATGGAAGATATATTATGAGAAATTTTTTGTAGACCGAGTTATTATGAGAAATTTTCGAATTCGCCCCGAGATGCCAAGGAATGAGATTATATGTTATGATAAATTTATTTCGTATAGTGAGAGTAATACTGGATTTAGTGTAAAATATTTTTGATCATACATAAAGTACGAAAGGGATAACAGTAACATTCCTGGCACTTTGTACCTAGAGAATACTCATGCTTCTGAAGAAAACCTCATTGCTGACCTATTTAATTCATTTTTACAATCGGTTTTTGAACCACCTACAAACAGTAATGTAGCTAATGATACGATAAATAACTTAATCAAATCCGTTCATATTGATGGCTCCATAGTTGTAAAATATCTGCAAGGACTTGATGTGTCCAAAGGATCTGGCCCTTATGATATTCATCCAGTTTTTCTTAAGCGTTGTTATAAGCAATTGGCGTTTCATCTCTCATTACTCTTTAATATGTCTCTACAAAAGGGTATTATGAACAGAATTGGTAAGAATCAATTATAGTTCCTATATTCAAGAATGGCGATAAACATAACGTTGATAACTACCGTGGTATCTCTAAATTAAACATCCTGTTAGCCCTGTCCAGTATAAGATGAGAGTAAAAATGAGAGATGAGAGAAATTTAAAAATGCCTCCTCTTGCAGTTTTAATATATGTCTGTATGAAATAATTAAAAAATAAGTAATAAAAAGCATTCGAATAATTCATCATTTATAACTAGGAGCTACTGGATTTATTGCCAATAGCTAACACGGACATTGTACGAAACTGGACTTGAACATAAATACACGCCTCATCCAAAATCACGCTGCAGTATTACGAGGTGTTAGGTGATATGTGTGTATTGGGGAGACTGAATAATGAGTTCTTCCGGATGACACCCTGTCGCTTGACTGGTGGCAGAGCCGCGGAGGTGATGGAAGAAGTGGGATTTTTAGTGGGTGAAAGCCCCACATAACCGTTGCATCCTACTCAACGGTATGCGTGAGGAATTTTCAATAGAGAAGTTGATAAGTACAGTGCACTAAGCTTTGGTAGAATAAATCAAATTCTATGGAGAAAGTCTCTTACATTCAGCAGTGCATGTCTTTGGGCTGATAGTTTTGATAAATAACATTTCATAGTTATACTTACCTCGTATGTATGTAATGCAATGTATATAATAATTATGATACCAATCAATGTTTTGCCCATTTTGTACGACGGATCATACACTAACAAGTATTATATATGTTCGTTCCACGATATTTATAACCATGTTCCACTATTTAAAGAGTGTCTGTCATTATAAATTGTAGTGCTGCGTCTACACTATCATCTGGTAATTCTTATCATGCTTAGTATGAATAGAAATTCATATTTATAAGTTTATTGTTTATTATAAAATAAAAGAATGGGAGTAGGCAGAGACCACTTTTTTTTCACTTGCTACGCTCGTTTAATGTAGCAAAGTGGCTATACGTAGCTCACTTTTCGCCCCCACGGAGAACGAGACGTGTCGAGTAGCGAACCATCATCGCCGTCATCTTGGGTCTACTGTTATTGTTCATATTATAGTCCCATATCCCTGTCTAGCCATGCAGCTTTCGGTGCGATAGTCACTGGCTTAGTGGAAAGGGGAATATAAAATTTGGGAAAAGGACTATAGGATAATACTATCATTCATTAAATGAGAAAATTTGTATTGTCGTTGTTATCACTTGTTGAATGTATAAAATTAAAAATTTGATTTCAATTTTTCAGAATATTGAGCTGAATCAGTATTCAACTCAAAATTCTTAACTTTACAGTTTAACCTTATTTTTTGATTATTTGTTCCTAAAATTATAATGAATTATCCGGATCATCATCATAATTTTTCCTTTACTATATTTAAACTTGACTACAATCTCAGCTGACGGTGAGTGGCAGCGTGACATTTCATCATCATATCAGCCCACAGACGTCCACGGCTGGATTCCTTTAATGATCACCATCACTAGCTCATCGGACCACCTGGTCAAGGATCAACCCGTACTACGCTTTCCGGTTATTCGGATGATAAAATATTGTTGAAATGAACATGCGTTACATCATCAACCTATCCACGGCTTGTCTTTGAAGGAAAAGGGTTAGGTGATAATCCATACGCTGGTCTAATAGATGGTCTAATGAAAGTCTCTACTTGCCGTTGAGAAAATTTCTCAGGCTTACTCATCATCACAAGGTTTTCCTTTGCTGTTTAAAGCGAGTGATTTTTAATTATTATTAATTTACGTAAAGCTACTTGTACCAGGAAAGGCGGCAGAAATTTCTTAGCGCGGTGAGAAGCAATCGAACGGGGTATCAAGGCGATTGGGTATCTACGCTTTATACGGGCGTTGCCAATTAAGACCGATTTTGTATTCGATTTCACATAATCCAAGCCACCCGAGACGTGCTAAGAACTTCTTGTGATAAGACCTTTCACCAACAGGATGATTGGGACTATTTCCGTGGACACCATTATTAACACAACGGTAACACCCATTCAGAAAATACCGCCGGGATGTCTACATCTTTAATTTATTCCGCTGGTGTACAATAGACTTATTTAACATTTATTAAAATGGTTTGATATAATCACGGGATTACTGATATTAAGTAAAATGTAAATCGCCTATCATAATTGTCATATTGTAATAATATTCCAAAAGTAAATTTAACCATTTAAACGTATATGCTGTTTATTTTAAAAATATCAAATTACATACATACATACATACATATACTCACGCCCTTTTCCCTGGTTCTCCGGCGGGGAATCGAACCCCGATCTCCTGCGTGATAGGCGGGGATAAAGACAACTATACTACCGAAAAATTGGGGTAAGCACTTCTTTCCACTTGCTACGCTCGTTTAATGTAGCAAATTGGCCATCCGTAGCCCACATTCGCACGAGACGTGTCGGGTGGCGAACCACGACGCCGCCATTTAATAAGGTTCAAAAGTGTTAAAGTTCCTCATTGCATTCCCACGGCTTAGTGGAGAAAAAGGAAAGAAGATGAGATAGGAAAGTTGTATTGAGCAAGGAATATGAAATTTAGGAAAAGGACTATAGGATATAGGATACTATTATCTCAAAAGGATTAAGGAGACAGTAGTAGCTCGGGGGGCCGGAGTCGCTATCCGTATTCTTAAGTATATTTGCTGGACAGGCTAAAAGACTAAGTACTCCCTGACCTTAGCCTTTTTAAGTTTTTTAATAAAGCAAAATGTTGTTATTATATATTGGAATTCACCGTTGCACATGTGCCTTCACCTTTACAATATACTATATACCAAGGATTTAAGGATGTCCTGACTGACTGATGGAATCAACGCAGAGCCTAAACTGCTGGGGCTAAAAACTTAAATTTTGACAGTTGATGACTTTTACGTTGTAAACATCCACTAAGAAAGTATTTCTATAAACTTCACCCCTAAGGGGGTAAAATAAGGGATTAACGGTTGCATGGAAGTGCGTCATTTTTAAGGTACGAAGTTTTTTAAAGTACGAAGTACCTATTATAATTTTGGTTAGAAATAAATTTACACGTATATCAGAGTTTTTCAATATTCTTTCCCTAAGAGGGTGAATTAGGGGTTGTAAGTTTATATGAGAAGAATGTCAGTTTTGAAGGAAGAAGCACGTAATTTCATATATTTTACTAAATAGATTAGAAATGAATGTACACGCATATCGGCGTTCTACAAAATTTTATCCTGAAGACGGCGAATTCTCTCAATAATTTTAGCCGCAAAAGGGAACACCGCAAACGTCGTTCACAAAGAGGTACTGCGGTAATTAAAACTAAAGATTAAAAAAAGACTAGACACGTGAGCGAAGCTGAGGGCAACAGCTAGTATCATAATAACACTACTCCTTATTTTCTTCGTACATCCCTCAAGTGGTTCTGTTAACATCCACGGGATAGGATAGTGACGCTGTTATTATGTTGACGCTACACGGTGGTGCAGTTAATTAAATACCTGTATTTCATCAGAAAGTATACAATTTTTATAGTATCATACGTAATTATGAAAGCCTTACCTACCTAAATAAGACACTTATGTGTTGAACCACGAGCGGGCTTAGATTGGGTGACTCACATCAATTCGTATTTCAATTGACAGCGCTCTTTGTACATACGTAACATTCTATGC
>WUAW01020504.1:14049-27646 GCA_017165845.1 Thaumetopoea pityocampa | reverse complement strand
AAAAGTACTATAAGGTTCTAGTTGTGTTTTTTCTTCAAACGACAAAACTTAAAAGGCATGCCTCGTATTGTAAAACTATATCCCCAAGTTACGCTCGGTTGCTCAAATACTTTATTTAATAACACTATAAATATCGTATAATTTATGCGAAACTGTTAATGTTTTAACACGATGCAATTTATGTCATATACCAGAAGAAATAAATTATACATTTTTTCACTTAAATTATACGTTTTATAATTTAAGTGGAAAATTGTGTCATATACCAGAAGAAATAAATTATACATTTTTCCATTTAAATTATATACATTTTATACATTATAAATTTTTCCACTAGATTGCTGCTAATTAGAAGTGTTAGGATTAAGTAGTTCATCAACCCAACAATAGTGTTAATTCTGATGTCACACAAACTAAATTTCGGGACTCTCCTCTCTTTTTTTTAATGCCAAACACAAAAACGAGATAGCAAACGTTTATTAACGAGTACCAACCCACATTTCTGTCAAAAATTAAAAAAAATGTTGCGTTTTTGCGTATCTTCAATCGGCATGTTACGAGGTGACCTCTAAATTTGTATCTAGAGCTTAATTTTGACGTGTCTAAACAAGACCGACAAAAGTGTTGCTACCTCGTTTTGGCGTCTGTCATTAGAAAAAGATAGGAGAGCCTAAATTTAATTAAGTGTTTGTACAACAGAATTTACTCCATTGTCCGTCTAGGGCTGAGTTCCCAATCTTTATTGTCTCAGAAATCCATTTACCATGTTTCACGGCTTTATGTTAGCCCTCTTAGTTAGCTAATATTGATATTTTTTTTGTAAATTCATAAATTTCAAATGTGTTTTTGACAGCTGGAATAGTTTTACTCAGTTTGAATGATTTAAATTTCTAACTGTAGTGGAGTCATCTTCGACCGCATGGGGGTTGATATACTACTTTGGATATCAATGACCTACGATTATCTGAGAGATCGCAGCTAACAGTAAGAATGCCAAATGTACAGTTTATGTTTAAAATATTGTGAAATGGACTCTGCTCTGTTATAATTTATTACCGTGTCCTAAAACAACATCTGATGTTGTTGCGGGGTTTTAGTGACAACCCGAGAGAAGCATTACTTGAAATTCTGTTTTAACGTTTCATATTAGTTTATTATGATATTTAATACTAGCTTTTGCCCGCGGCTCCGCCCGCGTTAATGTCGGTTTTCCGCAATACGGGAATAAGTTTAAATGACCAACTATCGTCTGAAGTCATCTCTGTATCCTCTATAGTCCCTGCGACAAGTGTTAGTAATTATATGTTAGGATTATTAACGCATCTAACACCCGGCCGTGGTAAGCGCTGCTTAACCCAGAATGGGTGGAAGCCCTGAGCATTCTTATAAAGTGATTCCCGGAAAGACGGCGATGTGAGTGATGGGAGTGGCAGGTGTTGAGGTGCTGGGGAAGTAGATAGGTGGTTTCCTTCCCTAGCAGTATTCGAAAGAGCAAGTCACCGAAGGGCATTGGTAAGTTATCCACAGTGGATCCTAAAGTCCCTCAATGTACTGATGAAGGGTACCGCGAAGATTTTAGTCAGTAGGAGTCAGACACGCCGTACAAAGCACCCCGTGACTAGCTAAAGTTTTATGTATTATTTTATATGCATAAATTAATTGGAATCAACCACTGCGTAGCTTCAACCTGTCGCATGTTTATTATTAACACATCAGTCGAGAAATGTCCACTATTGGACATAATAATAATAACACCCATAACTTACAAAAAGTTATTGCAGAAAATATTCATAAATATACAGAATTAAGAGAAGAAATACACAGAATTTGGAATTTGGAGAAAGTATTTATAGTACCAATTGTGATCTCAAGTACAGGGATAGTCCCGAAATATACCATATACCATAGCATAAAAATATTGGAACTTCCAGAAAACACATAACTATAGAAAAAGCTACAATACTTAACACCTGTCGTATTGTCCGTAAATTTCTTCAAGATGACTCCCCCAACCCGACATTAACAGAGAGTGAGACTCGCTTGGTCGCACACCCGTGAACTTCATTATAATCCCCGAAATATAAATTTCGAGAAAAAGTTTTAAGCTTTAAATAATAATAATAATACGACTATCCACCACAACAAGCCTGATATAACGTTACAAGATAAAATCACTTACCACATAGACATTGCAGTTCCCAATACCCATAATATTCAAAAGACGATAATAGTTGAGAAAATAAATAAATACGCAGAGCTAAAAGATGCAGTAAACAGAATCTGGAAGCAAGAAAATGTTATGTAGTACCAATAATTATGTCCACTACAGGTGTTGTCCCAAACCACAATAGCCTCAAATTACTAGATGTTAGATGACTCAAACTACATAATTATACAAAAAGCTGTTATACTTAACACCTGTAGAATTGCGAGGAAGTTCATGCAGCTCGACGTAAATATACACGCACACACATCCCAGGACATAACAGCATCTTCTACATAAAACGCCACACCCTGCTACTATTTTGCTTTGCCCGTAGATGTGGGTAATACCAGCCGGCGGCTGAGAAAACTTAAACCAACATAATAATCTTTATTTACTCAGATCACATAACCCTTCAATGATCGCCACACCAAGCGGATATAAACCGGCTGCATTCACATCTTTACCATAAATTTTTTTTAAATTTTCCAACTCTAATTTATTTACAGATCTTTTGATTTTATCTTGCAGAGCAACTCCACGCATAGCTCTTTCTATTGCTTTCTGTATGACATAGAGCTTTCTTATTTGGTTTTTTTCAGGTACGCTGTGTGGCGCTGGCATAATAATAGCGTCACTCTATGTCTTCCCGTGGACGCTGTGAGAAACAGCTAAGGGTTGTACCAGGATAATGGGCAGCAACGTGATAACGTTGCTTTTGGAGATTTTAACTTTTGGAGATCTTAGTAGAATTTTATTGAATAACAGGATACTGTTATTCAATAAAATTCTACTAAGATCTCCAAAAGGCCTGTCAAGCGTGGAAATTATAGCAAATTCCTCATTTTTAAAGACGAGGTCCAGCAGTGGTGATAATGATGACTAGTTTCACAGTCAATGGCTATGTCTCAAGTCAATAGGTTCTCACTGGAATCACGCATTCTAAAATACCGAAGTCTTAAATCTACGTACATTCATTTCAACCTTTCTCGATCCACTATATGACATTAATAGATCTCCCTAAGTTTGGGCCGTAATTCTCTATACGCAACAGCGTAGTCAGTCAGTAAGGAACATCTTACTGACTGACTACCTCTATTGTGGTCTTACTGGTCTAATTGGTTATCATTCCATTGAGTTAGAGGAAGTTGCACACTATATTTCAAGACTCATCTACCCATTTATCCCTACCAGGATTTGAACTCGGGACTCATTGGTACGTACAGCAGGGCCACTGCTACTTCACCGACCCGTCGTCACACGCGCCCGTTCTCACTATAATTATAATTAAAATATCTCGACGCGCTCATTAATAAAACGCTTGGCGAGCGTGACCGCGCGCTGACATCGCGCCGTCGCCCCGAAGGTAGAAAGGTCTAAACTCGTTTTGGTGTTGTAGGCGTCCACAAATATTTGTATGCGTCTTGTGAATGGACTCCGAGGACTTTCTCTTGGCGCGGCCGAGTGTCTAACACCGGCGCGAGACTTTTGTGTTCTCACACCATTTATGTTACCGTTACTGTGTATATTAGATTTTTTTTTGTATTTATTCCCGAAAATAATAATATAAAGTAGCCGTTGATGTCTTTATATCTATCTATAAAACTTGTTAACTTAATAACATATCTTATTTCGCCCGTGGCTCCGCGCTCTTTTCGCGCTGAATGGAATATCCCATAATAATTGTAGATTTACAAAACGGTCCGAGTACCATTTTGATTTGAGCTCTTGTACCATAATTACGGTTACTGAAATGCAGATCAGGCTGTATAATCAATTCTACTTAACCGATTTTGATGTAACATGCAGCAGTATTTAAGTTGTAATAGTACTTTGAAGAATGCAATAATAACTGCATAATCTACCTATTGGTTGATACGTGAAGCTTCAACAAATAAACAAACAGATCCGAAAAAATATTTATAGTTTCGGTTTCAGAAGCTCTCAATTAGTCGATCTGAGTTAGATTTTTTGAAATATCTTTAATGTACAGACAATCACTTTTACAGTTTTATAATAGTGTATCATGAGCAATGCACGAGTAACTAATATAGGCAAAGTTTAAATAATTTTTGCTAAGTTATATTTCTGATGATTTACCCATGTTATTGCTGGTTTTGGTATGTTTACACTTGTCATTCTTTTTGCAACAACTTTATTATCTCAACACTACCCAAAGACAGATTGGCTGAGAATGCCTCAGGCGTCAAATCCGCTCTTACACATTGTGTAATCCGCTGTTACACATATATAAATAATTGATCGTAGCACCGTCTAGTCACCCTACTGGCCGGGTGCCCACACTGAGCCTGCCAGCTTCTTTGATGTGTCGAAAATGTCTGAACGCATACCGCTGTGCTTACTCCCACTAAAATTTTCAGGATTTCGAAGCATAATGTCGAAACCTCTTTTTAAATGGCATCCCTTTTGGAAATGTGTAATCTTCGCCACAAGATGGCAGTACATGCAATGGATCGTATCGTATCGTGGACAATAGTCTTTATAATAATAAAGAATAGCCGGTATAATAAAAAATATCTTGGTAAATAGAAAAATGTGAGCGGAGAGTTTTGCCCAGCATTGAGGCACAGTAAAAAAGATTAATTTATGTACATATTTTGCTATCCGGTTCTCACTAACATAGAAATTTGTGTAAATGTCTTATTTGTATTACTGCCCGTAACGGTGTCGCGCGACGGCTACACAGGTGAGTCGGAATCCTGGCACTCGTCGTAAGGTCAACGTATTCGCGTACCGCGGCCCAGTCGCGCTGACTATTAGTGTCAGTGGCCCTCACTTCCTTTTGGACTTGCACACCAATTACTATTGCTTCTCATAACATACCGACTGATGTAGAGCATTTGATTACCTACGTTTATTTTAATATTAATCATTTATTTTAATACTTTATCTCTCGTCCATTAATGGCGGCTACTAAAACAGGGATCAAGCTGTATAAGCTTGACGGATTTTGATGAAATATACTACAGTGTTTAAGTCGGAATAATACCTTTAAGACTGTAATAGTTTAATCAAAATCTACCAGCTGGTTTTTGCGTGAAACCTGAAAAAACAAACAAACATCGACGGATTTGGTTTCAGAAACCTTTAATTAGTCGATCTGAGTAATTAAAGGTTTTTAAATATGTTTGATTTTTGAAAATTTGACATTTAACAATTTTATAATAGTAAATAGATATATAATATTAAGTAAAATTTATCTAAATATTATAATTTATTAAATACTAGCTGACCCGTGTCACCTAAAATGATTTCTTCGATTTTACGGCTGTTCCTTTGCATTTTCCTATTGTTATTTTTTCATAAACCACCTTTGTATTGAGGCGAACCAAACAAACAATTATTCAAATCGGTCAAGCGGTTTTCGAGTTTTTGCGAGACTAACGCACGGTGATTTATTTTTATATATAAGTATGCAGATTATAATATCTACGATCTATTCAAGAGGTATGCCAACTGATAAATACTAAGCCAAGATGTTCTAACATTTTTCGAAATAAATCACGTACGTATTAACAACTAATTACCACTCTCTTCAAATGGTGAAGAAAAACATTATGAGGAAACCTGCATCACCGAGGGAACTTCTTGATGACGTGTGAAGTCTGCCAACCGGCATTAGGCTTGCGTTTTAACCTCTCCAGATGTTGAGATGAGTTTAAATTAATTTGAGTTACTTTTAATTTCACAAACAAAAAACAAAACATAGCCAAACAAAAAAGTCAAACTAAACAAAATTGATCATTGAATTGTCAAACTAAACTACTCAGATCAACTAATTAAAGCCTTCTGAAACCAAATACGTAGATGTTTATGTGTTTGTTTGTTCGATATTCACGAAAAAACCAGCAAGTAGATTTTGATTAAATTATTACGGTCTTAAAGGTACTAAATAGAAAATCAAAAATTCCGACTTAAATACTGCGGCATGTTTCATCAAAATCGGTCAAGTAAAATTGAAGTTACAGCTTGCTCCTTGTTTTAGTAGCTGCTGTTATCGTACGAGAGCTCAAGTAGAAGTGGTTCTAAGCCTTTTTATATAAATCTATGATTGTTTCGGAATTTTTCATGTAGCGGAAAACTGACATTCACACTGGCAGAGCCGCGGGTAAAAGCTAATCTTAAGATAAATATCTCATACATAGGCATGCGTGAATCCTGAAAACAATACAGCAAATATTTTTTGAAGCAATCGTGTAATTAACAAGACTGCAGCAGATCTAACCGCTTGCTCCATTAACGGTATCTCTTCAGTAGAGGATGTAGGAATGAGCGGCCGACCGCTGCGCGAGCGCACTGCGCCGCGATACACTCCGTTGGCCTACTAACGCGACCGGTTGCCAACAGGTACTTTCTTTCGGACGTTCTCACTTCCGCCTGCGCCTGCGCCTCGCCACGCAATCAGGACTCGCCTCACCAACTATTATGGTCCGCATATGAGACCGATGATGAAGCGACAAAGCGGATTTGTGGCATATTTTAAAATAGCTAGCTATTACCCGCGGCTGCGCCCGAATTTGGCGGTATTGCCGTGAATATCGATTTTCTGCTACTTGGCAAATCCCGAAATAATCATAGATTTATACAAAAAAGCCTAGTACCACTTTTACTTGAGCTCTCATACCTTAACGGCGGCTAATAAAGTAGGGATCAAACTGTATCGACAATGCTACTGGACCGATTTTGATAAAATATGTTTTATACGGTATGCCGTAGTATTTAAGTCGGAATAGTACCTCTAAGACTGTAATAGTTTGATCAACATTTTCTGCGTGGAGCTCGAACAAACAAACAAACATCGACGGATTTGGTTTCAGAAGCCCTTACTTAGTCGATGTGAGTAGTTTTTTTTTTAATATCTTTGACTTACAAAATTTGACATTGAACAATTTTATAATAGTATAGATAGATACTAGTAATTTCTTTATTTGTGACTTATGTATAATATATACCATGCAAATAGTGCTAAACACGACTCGCGATCGAAAACATCGCTAGTTCGACCCTGGTTCCGTACCACTGAATAATTTCAAACTCATGTACGGCCTACATTGTAGACACCAGTGTACTTAACGGAGAAGGGAATCTTCGTGAGGAAACCTGCATGCCTGTATGCGTGTGTGAAGTCTACCAACGCGCACTAACGATAAGGCAGAGACTACTCTGTCTCAGTCTACTAAGACTGTGGCCTAATCTTCGTGACTACAGATATTACAAGAATATCTCTATAGCAGCTTTATAATGTTACGAATTCCGTTTCCTACTACCGACAAAGCTATTATAATATAATTAATATCATACATATTATACAATCATTATTAATTTAATATTTTTTATTTAGTCGTTATGTTACAATTGTTTAATTATACATACATACGAACGCTAACGTCGATATCCCATAGGGATGGACAGAGACCACTCTGTCCACCCCTATACTCCACACAAAGTTAACCCCGAACAACAAAAAGTTTGATTCGAACCCGGGACTCTTTCACACAGAAAGCAGGGTCTCTGTCACTCTATTAACCAGTCGTTAAACATATACATGTATTTTTTTTTAAAAGACACCTCCCGCATTAGGATTAATTCCTGTGTCGCGGGGATTTTACCAACATTCAAATAACGGAAACACAGAACACCCAGACTCAGAACAACAATTTGTGGATTACACAAAGTTGGTGTCCCACGTGGGGGCCGAACCCACAACACGCGCAGTGGACGCTTAAACCACTGCGCCGTCCGTGCATTTAAACAAAATTTGAATGGTTTTCTAAGGCCCTGGTCAAATATTTTACTTTATGTAGTCATATTTTATGATATCAACAAAGCCTTGTTACAAATAGTTTTAATATGTGTCACGTGTATAATTTGGGAAAGTAATACTGTTACTTTGCAGCAATTTAAATATATAATGCTATGTTTTTTTACATATATATTTTTCTTTTGTTTCAGCAGTTTAAGTATATAATAAAAAATATGGCAATGCATTGGTGTTCTAGTGATGCTAGATACAAATCGCAATCAAAAGGTTGTGAGTGGGGTGTCGATATTATTGTGCCACATGTGTGGTATTTGCCTTAGAATGCATTAAGATATTAATAATGTGACTAATGACAAGTCACTATTTGTGGTTTTAAAAAAAATATAATTTAAAATTAGAATGTAATTTTGTCAAATGTCATGTTGCAGCTTAATTTAAAAGAGTTTCTATCTCTTTACAATTCCCTCGTCCTATCTTCTTTGTTACACTTTTTCCCACCTACTTTATTCTTATTTTATTTAAATACAAACAATATCAAATTGAAAATAATTCCATGATTAACACACTAACTTGTACATGTTCTTTACATTTATCATACCAATTGTTTGTTTAGGTAACCCCACTAACAATGTGTATATGTATTGTGGTTTCCTTTTTTTTCAGATTTATTATCATGATCGAAGAACTTTTCGTCGGAGGATCTTCCGTCCTTTAACTGCCAAAATTCTTTATTTTCACCGCTAACTACTCCTTAGTTTATGACACTTTCACAACGGATATTGGCAGAATCGGTTGAAACTAAATCGGTCAAACGAAAAAAAAGAAGAAGACTTATTTACGACGTCTAGTCACATAAAAGTGTTTTCTAAGTCACGTGAAAAATGAAAGACGGATAAATTTGCTCTAAGTAACTCTGAGGAACTGGATCCGGAAAGTGTAAAAATGAATCTAACAAAAATGCATGTATCCAAATCCACGAATTTTAAAGTCAATACTTTCGAATGTAAAAGTGAAATTGTTTTCCTGTCGTATATAATTTGGCATGTTAATGACGCGTTCACGTTTCACAATTTTATGATACACTAGGATTCATCCACGGCTCCACCCGTGTTAATTTTGGTTTTCGCATAATTGGGAAATCCAGAAATATTTATAGATTTACCAAAAATATCAAGATCCATTCTTATTTGAGCTCTCGCACCATACTATCGGATACTGAAACGGAGATCAGACTCTATCTTCAGTTCTCCTTGGCCAGTTTCGATGAAACATTCTGTAGTATTTAAACTGAAATAGTACTTTGAAACTGCAATATTTGGACCGAAACCTACCAGTTGATTTTTGGGTGAAGCTCGGACAAACGAACAGACTTAAAGAAAACAAAATATAGTTTTGGTTCAGAAGCCCTTCGTTAGTTAACCTGAATTAGATTTTTGAAATATCTTTTATGTACAGACAATGACGTTTTAAAATATTATATTATGATACATAGACTTACATAAAATATTCCAGGCTTCATAGAAACTATATTATAAAATTACTAAATGTCAAATTTTGTAAAATAAAGATATTAAAAGAAAAAACTAATCAGATCGACTACTTATTAGGCTTCTGATACCAAATCCGTCGATGTTTGTTTATTTGTTCGTTTGTTCGAACTTTAGGCAAGGAACCAGAGGTAAATTTTGGTAAAACTAAACAATCAACTACTAACAGTCTCAAAGGTACTATTCCGACTTAAACATGGCGCCATGTTTAATCAAAATCAGTCCAACCGAATTTAAGATACAGCTTAATTAATCTATGTTTTAGTATCCGCCGTTAAGGTGCGAGAGCTCAAGTAAACGCGGTCTAATGGTTTTTATATAAGTCTATGATTGTTTCAGGATTTCCCATGTAAAACCACCGAAATAAAAAAAATATTGTTATTTTTGGAGTCGGTGCCGGCCCAATTATATTAAGACGTTTCTAAGCAAGAAGAAATTACGTACCAACTCCAAAAATAACTATAATTGTATATTATTGTCCTAATAAATTGATTGTATTCTAAGTAATCTAGAAATATTTTTTTTTTATTTCTGTTTAAATACAAACAATATTTTGTTGTATTTGTTTGTTAGTCATATGTGTTGTTGTATATGCGAAGTTTAAGTATGGGGCAGACGCATCATTCCTAAGGATAAAAACAATAGATATATTCAAGTAAATTGAAGTAAATTAGTAACGTAATTATTTTTTACTTTTTAGTGGATTTTTAGAGTAGAATTTTTTGAAAATGTTTTATTTTTTTGTTAAATTTTTTTATTTTCGTTTCAGTGAATATTACGTTCTGTATATAACTTATTAACAAACAGAAGTGTTTGTGAATAAGAAGCCATGGTAGGTAGATATTCGTATTTGATAAACATATCAAATACGAATATCTACCTACCATGGCTTCTTATTCACAAACACTTCTGTTTCACCTTTACTTTAAAGAGACATTATTATTAGTTTATTATTTCATTAATAAAATATTTGTATAAAACATATGCATTTTTATTAATGCTGCGGCCACACTACCGCGATATGGCAATAATAATGGACATAATTATAACAGCACCTAGGTGTAGCCACAATTTATGGGCATATTTTTATAATGCCAATCAATATGGCATATGGCGGTAGGCAATAGCTATGGTGGTAGTCTTTTTTCGCTTATCAAAGAAGATTACCGCGATAATTAATGTGCGTGGCCACACTACCGTTTGTTCAGTGTACAACATGAGCTTATGAGAGACGTACGTATGAAAAGGCGCTCGAACTTTCGGAATAATTCCAATCTGAACCATCTCTATGGGATACCCGACAGAAGAATTATAGAAATCGTGGTGTACAGTCACGTTTGATATCGAATCAAACAACGTTTATCATTTCTAAGTACCATAAATGATTTATACCACAGATGATTAACTTCAACCGCCATCTTGAAAAATGATACATTTTACCGCCGAGTTCTTTGTCATATCTAGGTAAACTGTAGCGTATCCACACCACTTTACGCGGTAATTTAGACGGTAATTTACGCCATAATAACGGTGGTAATATCGTAGACGGTAAAGGTAGTGTGGCTATAAATTTAAGGCAACATAACAACATAACAACGCGGTGCAATCCTCAAGAGTAACAAAGCATCCAGATTAGATTTGAAGAGTAGGTAAATGTATTGAATATCTTGAATCTTCTATAGATTTTTAAGGGTGAACTCCAGATCATAATGGTAATTTACTGGTCAGGTCAATTGCAAGCTCATTTACTACATTCAATGCAAAAGCATTGCGCTTAGTAGATGCGAAATGATTATACATTACGGTTACACGATATAAAAAACCTGAACGCTCTGAACTGTTGACCATTTCACTATTTTGTGCTCTTTGAAATAAATACAATATTTATTAGTGTAGTTAATACTACATTCATGTTATTAAATGTATTGTATATGATAGTATATCTAAAATAATACTCTAAAACAGAGGTTCCCAGACTTTCTCATAGACCACTTTCAAAATTTAGCTGGTTCCGGTGGACCCTCTGCAGCTACATTTCTACCATATTCCCAAAACTCGACTAAAATGTGAAGATTAGATCTAACTATGGAAATTCGCAACGCCAAAATAGACCCACGTCAAGTCTCCCGTGGACCCCTGGGGGTCCACCTGGACACTTTGGAAACTAAGGTTCTAAAATAATATACTAAAAACACAATTTAATTAGTCGCCATCTAGCGGAGATGTACTATAATCAACTCGTCAATTAGCATAGTGTGGGTACGACACTAGCTAGTTTAAAACTCGCTAAAATAAATTTAACAGTTTCAATGCTCTACCAGAAACATAGATAGCGCTATTTTAATAAAATTTATTAATATTGTTTATTTAAATAAGCATATTGTTTGGCGCTAACAATATAGCAGCTTAATAATACTCAATCTTTTTCCGTGAGTACTGCGAGAACAGGAAAAAGGATGCAATAGGCTAATAAACAACAGCCTTATCCTGTCGCCTCATAAACAGGTAGTATGCGTGATCTCCAAGACGTCTGCTAGGCGGGAGTGGGCATAAAAGTAAATCCCACTTTTTATGGAGGAGGCCTATGTCCAGTATTAGCATAGTAATTTGTGGCAAACAATTAATTGTGAATATTAATGTTCACCATGCAATAATTCAATTTAAAACAGCATTAGACACTCGCAATGCTGTTTTAAATTGAGCGAAAACTTGATTCGGGTGTTTAACCATTACGGGTGAGCGGCGACTCTCACTCGCCACGATGTTTTTGTGCAGGAACTCGAATGGCGAGTAAGTGGCGACAATCTTTGTAAATTATATTTTTCAGTGTGAATAAAAACTCTATATTATAATATAATCATTTTCGTGTGTTAATCTGTATATAAATACATTTTATGCTACCTGTAAGACACTCCTAATGTATGCGCAAAATCGCCTCGAGTTGTTGCTCCGCCCGATTGAAAGGGTTAAATTTACTGCGCAAGCGGTTCTGTTAACGACTAATTCGACACAGTAGCTTGGTCACTCTATTGCATTTACACCAAAATGTTTGCATAATGCAATTTGCTTTTGGCCGCGGCTCCGCCCGCGTGAATTTCGGTTTTTCGCTGCATGAAAAATCCCGACACTATCACAGATTTATATGCCTAAGAACCACTTTTACTTGACCTCTCGTACCCTAATGGCATCTACTAAAACAGGGATCAAGCTCTATCTTAATTCTACTGGACTTATTTTGATGAAACATGCCGCAGTATTTAAGTCGGAATAGTACCTTTAAGAATGTAATAGGTTAACCAAAATCTACCAGCTGGTTTTTGCGTGAACCCCAAATAAACAAACATCGATGGATTTGGTTTCAGAAGTCCTTAATTAGTCGATCTGGGTAATTTGTTTTTAAGTAAATTTGATTTTTGAAAATATGGCATTTAACAATCTTATAATAGTAATATATATAGACACATTCCTAAATGTAGTCACAATTTTAGTTCTCTAAGTATCCTCTTGGAGCGCTGCAAACGGTTCTTATAAATGTCAAAACGTAGTAGATGAGAGGTAATGTTATATAAAATTTCAATTATTTCTTTCTAAGTCATTTAATGATTTTTAATATTGCTACCTATGACATCAAAACGTGTTCATTTCAAGAATACTAAATGTTTTGCATCGCTTCGTTCACATTTAATTGAAAAATGTTAATTTTTTACACTTAGCAACATACTGTCGATTTGGATTTTTTTTTCAACAAATTCGATTCAGTCATATTCGCGTGATTGAATCACAAATTAAAATGACTGTGTGAAACATGCTATACCTACAAGTATCTTCTTCCTGGCGTTATTAATTACTTTTTTGGCTTCAATTGCCAGGTCTCGCTTCTTACTCAGTCTACTCCACTTTACTGGATCTTCACAGCCTCATTGAAAATCCTGTGACAACGTACTTCGCTACATAGTAGCACCCATCCTCAACACATGGTGTTCATGTGAAAACTCCTTCGATAGCTCAGTTGGTGGTCCTGAGTTTTCTATCGGTTAGATTTGGGAGTCCAGGCACCGCAATCCC
>WUAW01020489.1:2996-14316 GCA_017165845.1 Thaumetopoea pityocampa | reverse complement strand
CGCCACACACATTTAAAGTAGTGTACGATTATATACGAGTGGATATTTTAGAAATTAAATTTAAATATTCTTCTTCTTTATCCTGCCACTATCCTGCACTAAGTCAAGTTTGTTATTATTGCAGGGACTGTGGCTGTGAGGCGGTTCAAAACAATTGATTGCCGTCCGATATCACCCCTGAAGCTCATCATAAATCCTGTTCATTCATCAGTCATTTCAAGATCAATCGAGATCCACTGCTTGCACCATAAGAAAAAATATTTACCTACGTCCGTTTCTCAGCTCGAATACTAAAAAAGTCTATTGAAGTTTAAAATAAATATTAAATGTGACACATATGACATTTCTGTGATACCAGGAATGAAACCACGGAAAAATCAATTAAGCCAAAATATATAAATTTAATTAGTACCGAATTTTAATTTTATTTTTATAATCTAACCTGTTAATATCTCACCTAATCTCGCCTA
This sequence comes from Thaumetopoea pityocampa, assembly GCA_017165845.1. NCBI lineage: Eukaryota > Metazoa > Arthropoda > Insecta > Lepidoptera > Notodontidae > Thaumetopoea > Thaumetopoea pityocampa. The sequence continues at coordinate 13,846 of WUAW01020489.1, read as the reverse complement.
AGAACATACAACTGAAAAAGTTTAAAATTTAATAAGTTGCTTATACCAACGTTACTTATTATAAACAAATAGATCTTTTTGCGTTGAAAACTATTAGAATTTATATATACAAATTAAATAATTTGTCCCCCGAGGCAGTCGGTAATAACGAGGACATGTGTCTGAAGTATTGCTAATAATTGGAAACGCGTGTACACCGCGACGCCAATGACCATTACTGGTTGCGGTAAAAGTTTTAAATTATACTTGTTTTATAATATTCATTAATTTAGGAACATAAATTCAGATGTAAATTGTCATTATGGGTATACAGGGATTTAGAAACATACAAAATATTTTGACACCTTAACAGGTCTGATTAATAAATATTTAAAATGTGTTTTTAAGATTTATCTCATCAACATCAGCACTTTATACATCAACACTATAACCAACGCACCCTTCAGGTCTATACAGTGAATCCTTCATTATCGGTGCGGTGTTCTTTTGGAATTCTCTTCCACATTCTTTATGTAACCCTTCCTACCGCTTTCATAACCGCTTTTTGAAAATATTCAGGAGAAGTAATACGGAACATTTTAGTTCAAAATTACAAATTTATTATAGACTAGCTTTTGAGCGCGGCTCCACTCATGTGAATTTTGGTTTTCCGCCACATAGAAAATCCCAATACAATCATAGACTTATATAAAAAACCTAAAAAAAAACACTTTTACATGAACTCTCGTACCTTAACAGCTGCTAAACAGGGATCAAGCTGTATCTTCAATTCTACTGGACCGATTTTGATGAAACATTCTGCAGTATTTAATTTGGAATTGTATCTTAACGACTAATAGTTTGACAAAAATCTACCTACCGGTTTTTGTGTGAAGCTCGAACAAACAAATAAACAAACAAACATCGACGGATTTGGTTTCAGAAGACCTAAATTAGTTGATTTGAGTAGTATTTTTTATATCTTTAATTTACAAAATTTGACATTTAACAATTTTATAATAATATACATAAATAAGTATATATACAGATTTGTTTTGTATTTACGAAGCATACCGTATCTAGTCTGTATAAAATTATCATCATTATTATCAGCCGGTGAAAATCCACCCATGCGCATAAGCCTCCTCCTCAAAAGGAGGGATTTGCCATAATCTCCACGCTTGGCAAGCATTTTGGAGATCGCGGCAGATTTTGGTTGAATGATAGGATAATGCTGGTGCCCCTTATCCTGGTGCACCCCTCAGCTGGTTCTCGCAGCACCCACGGGAAGGGATGGAGTGACGCTATTATTACGCCGGCGCCACGCAGCAGAAAATTATACCATAATTAAATTATACATATACCCATCGTACGACAACATGACATACACATACGGTGCCGAAAAGTGGAATCGGACGGTGCGGCTAGTGCACAAACCCAAAGTTGCTCAGCGAGCTGTGGGGAGGGCAATGCTCGGAGTCTCTCTATCTCTATCCGACACAGAACTAAGGTTACCGACATAGCCACACAAATAAGCAAGCTGACGTGGCAGTGGGCAGGCCACATTTGTCTCAGAACCGATAATCGTTGGATTCTGCGATTTTGATCTGCGACGCGAATTTGGCATGCGAGTTCTGCAGTGGAGACCGCGTTTGGGCAAACGCAGTGTGAGACAAACGTAGTGTGGGACGCCCTCTGGCTATATGGGGTGACGATCTGCGGAAAGTGGCTAGTAGCTACAGGACGCGTGCAGCTTTTGGGAGAAGCTTAAGTCCAGCAGTGGACTGCCACAGGCTGATAATAATGATTATGGTGACAATGATACCCAGCAATCATTATAATGCCACAATGTTTGCGTGTAACGATTACCTGTGAAGCTCTCTAATGGCGGAAATTAATATTTAATTCAATCCTCTAAGTATTTCGTAGTGAATCAGTCCAAAAAAAATCACTTCATGTTACTTTAAAAATTTCTTTCTTCATATTGATTGGTATGATTGATGCCAAATCTGCGAATTTCGTTATTGATTATTAATATCTGTTGGTAATCGTATTGATCCAATGCAATGGATGGGATGAATTTTAAGCAGTATAACTATGTAATGTATTTTTAATTTTTGGTCTATTTCTTACGGAGCATGAACCAAATAATAATATCTGATGATCTTTTAGCACTTAGCGCTTAGCACTTAGACAAGCAGCAATTACGCTCTAAAATTAAATTAAAAATTAGTTTTTCAGACTGGTTTATCTATTTAATTATTGAAGTTAAATAGACTTACCCTTCATTACAGTAAATTACTTTGAATTTTCTAAAATGTCAATAATAACAATATGACCGCAACTCGATTGCCATTTCTCGCGTATTCATAATTAGCAGAGGAAATAGAGCTGACATAACTGTTATAATGGATTTCACCTATCTATCGTTATCTAACTCTATGTATAATGTATGGTAATGTTTAATAATTGCTTAATGAGGGACGACGTTCAACGGTTATTGGACCACGCGTTGCGTTATCCTTATTAGTTAAATAAGGAATTGAAATGTAAGTACATTGATCGTCTAACGGTGTTAGACACGTCTGCCATCAAAAGGTTGTGGATTCGATTCCGGTCCCGTTCCACTGGGTTATTTCAAACATACATCATGTACAGTCTACATTGTTTGGGGGAAATTCGTGCCCCTGTAATGGGGATGAATATGGACTGGAAATTATAGCTATAAATAAAATGATACTGACTGTGTGTCTGTTATCAGTTACTTACTAAATTGTATTTTTCGTTTGTATGAGCGATTTGTAACAAATTTTTTTGGTGGAAAAATGCAATCTCACTGTTTATAATCTTTATAGTGTTCATAAATAGGTCAGTACGTCGACGTTCACTCTACATGACCATTTTATAATGATTGCCACATCGAGCGACTATGCCTGTATTGGTCGATTACCCACAAATTTAGATTATCAGTCAACCCACACAAATATTGTCGGCTTGGGGTTGCCATTTTAAAATTTTGGCACTCCAGCATGCGTAGATTCTTCAAGATATGCAATCCACTCACAGCGACTTCAGATTTGCAATCCTTTGAAATATAAGTACCTTTGACTGGCGCAATTGTGTGAAATTATTTTTTACTTTAATATAATATTGGTATTATATTTAAATTAATATTGGCATTTACTTTATTTCCCAAAATTACTGCAGTAATTCGGAAAGGGTTTCAGTATGTCCCAACAATTATTGGACTTAAAAGCCTCACAACTCAGTCCTTAGGAGTTACATTACGATGTGAACAGTATGTATACAATCTATATAACCTGTCTCGAATCTTCTGTAGGCGTTCACGGGTGTTGAGTCGTGTGAGAGCTTGACAGAAAGACAGAAACAATACAAGAGAGCAAACAAAATATACAAAATAGCAAAAGGAACATATACAGAGTCGATAGGTTTACAATCGCAATATATTAATAACTATTTATTAAGTCATCATCATCATCTCAGCCCAAAGAAGTCCACTGCTGAACATAGGCCTCCCCCAAGGATTTCCAGAAAGACCGGTCTTGCGCTGCCCTTATCCAGCGGCGTCCCGCAACCCTAACCAGGTCGTCAGTCCACCTTGTGTAAGGCCTGCCCACGCTTCGCTTTCCAGTTCGTGGCCGCCACTCCAACACCTTGCGGCCCCAACGGCCATCGATTGTTCGTGCTATGTGCCCTGCCCATTGCCACTTCAGCATACTGACACGCTGCGCTATGTCAGTTACACTTGTTCGTCTACGGATCTCTTCATTTCTGATTCGATCACGCAGGGAAACATCAAGCATAGCTCTCTCCATAGCACGTTGAGCGTCTTTGAGCTTCCTCATAACGCCCATAGGTAGCGGCCACATCTCAGTACCATACCAGTGTGTTACCAGTCATCACTGGTAACACACGCTGGTTGAAGACTCGTCTTCAAGCACCGAGGTATTGTGGAGGAAAAGACGTCCCGTAGTTTCCCGAATTTATTAAGAGCCTGCCCGAAAAGGCCCCGTCTCAGCCTATGGAATTATCTCAGTTTGAGATGAAATATCAAATAAAACACATTTATCTATTATTGTCAATGTCGTTTTCTTTTTTTTCGTAAACGGAGATTAACATAATACAACAAAATATCTTCATCACTCGAAGACGACACGATAAATGTGTAGCTGAAGGCAACACTTAACATTTCGCTACAGATCTTCCAGAACCCACACCGCTGCTGCACCCCTAGACTGCAACGACAAATCAGAAAGCGGCCTAAGTCTAGCGGTATTATTTGGCAGTAGACTCAAGATAAGTGGTACCCTTCTCCAAGCTTGTTCACCACACGTGATCTCATAATAATAAAACTCACCATTATATGACACTCCCCACTGAAAACACAAATCCCCGATTCATTGCGTCATAAAAATCGGGCGTAACAATTTTACAGCCCTGCCGAGCCGCCGAGTGGTTGGTCGTAAAGATACAGGCTAATGAACGTGCCGGAGCAATCGCGTCTTCATTAACCATGAATATAATGTAATACATGGGGACTGTATATCATATCCGGAGGCACCAGTCGGGAACATTGTAAATCTTTTATGAGCTTTCAGATTTTACGTACTCAAATGGATCCACCATTTATGAAAAAAAAATTGAACAGAATACTCTTTCATCATCATCATATCGGCCCACAGACGTCCACTGCTGGACATAGGCCTCCTCCAATGATCGCCACACCGAGCGGCTATGAGCCACCTGCATCCACCGATTGCCCGTGACCTTCACCAGGTCATCGGTCCACCTAGTCGGAGGTCTACCCGCATTACGCTTTCCGGTTCGGGGTCGCCNTTTTAAGACCCCAACGTCCATCGGTTCTGCAAACTATGTGCCCCGCCCACTTCCATAATACTCTATATTGCACACCAACGTAACTCTTTATTGCACACCTTTATAAAAAATACAAAGATAAATACAAGAAATGGAAAGTGTACATATATTGCATTACTGCAATATGCAATCTCTTCCAGACAACCTTTGGATGGATGGGATTCGTAGCTAGATATGGTGGTGCAAATGTACAGTGTATATTTATTTAAAATGATACGTGTACATTATAATATAATAAAATAAAAATAATTTAATATATACATTATACACACATTCATATATCATTTATCTATCTATACTATTGTAAAATTGTTGAATGTCAAATTTTGTAAATCAAAGATATTTAAAAAACACTCAGTGGACTAATTAAGAGCTTCTGAAAACAAATCCGTGGAACTTTGTTTTTTTGTATGGCTTCACGCAAAAACCAGCCGGTAGACTGGTTAAACTGCTACAGTCTTTAAGGTACTATTCTGCCATAAATACTGTGACAAGTTTCATCAGAATCAGTCCAGGAGAACTGAAGCTACATATTGATCCCTGTTTTAGTAGCCGCCGTTAAAGTAATGGAGCTCAATTAAAAATGGATCTAAGGCTTTTTATATAAATCTATGATTGTTTCAAGATTTCCCATGTAGCGGAAAACCGATTTCACGCGGGCGGGGCCGCGGACAAAAGCTAGTATACAATATATACTTACACAAACATACTATATACCTGTATAATAATAGTATCAATAAATAAATTTTCGGACTTAGTCAATTGCTCACTAATCATGTAAAGGCGAGATACCAAGAGACCAGGCCAATGTCTACCACAGTGAGTTGATACGAGTAGATTTCGCACACAACTTCATTTATTCTTCATTTATTTAATTAATTAATTGGCAGCTAAACACCAATATACAATAAATTAACAATAAGAAATCAAGCTAATGATAGATTTTCACGGGTACGGAATATAGCTAAAAATTATTTAGCCAAGCCGCAACAGGCCAACGTGGTGGACTATGCCTAACCCCTCTCATTCAGAGGGGAGTCCCAAGGCCTGCAGTGGAACTGACGATAATGAAAAAATGATTTAATATGAGTGCGTCATCTAGTTGCCGCCGGGACACGAACTGACGAATGCGAAGTGGCGTAAAATATCCAGTTTGTTGAGCATTTATGTGCTGTCTTGTACATACAATCATGTCTTTTTCCCTGGCTCTCCGACGGGGAATCGAACGACGGTCTCCCGCGTAACAGGCGGGAATACTGACCACTATACTACCGAAGAATTGGGGTAGGCGAAGGCCACTCGTTTCCACTTGCTATGAGCAAAGTGGCTTGGCAAAATCCGTAGCCCACTTTTCGCCCCCACGTGAAACGAGACGTGTCGGTTGACAAACCACGACGCCACCATTTTTATAAGTTTTCAAAAGCGTTAAAATTCCTCGTTGCGTTCTCATGAAAAGAAAGGAGAGGAAAGATGGTGAGGTAGGACAAGTATATTAAGCAAGGAATATGGAATTTGGGAAAAGGACTATAGCATGGATATAGGATACTACTACCTTAGAAGAACTAAGAAGAGGCACTAGTAGCTCGGGGGGCGGGTTGCTTACGCCTATGGAATTCGCTTCCTCATTTAATGAGGATAGCTTTTATCGGAGTGTTTTCAGAAAAAAAGGTTAAAAACTCTTTCTCTCAACATGATATATGTATGTATGTATATTAATCTGTTTCGATATTTGTATTCTCTCCTCCTTCACTGGATACTATGCTCCTTCTAATCTCAAATATTTTTACACTCTAATATTTGCTGGAAGAAAACTCAATTTTTGAGTTAAGCTCGCCTTTATTTATTTACAAATATATTTATCTGTTTGTGAACAATAAAGAATAAATAAATAACAAACGGCTGTGTTGCTTAACTCTGAGATTGACTCATACCAAATGCCGCTTAGTATGCGCCGGCGCGACGTGTGTCCGATAGTTTGTCATTAATATGTCCAAAAAGAGAAAGCAACTGCTTCTGTATAGATACAACGGAAAAGCTATAATTTGTCGCGCTCTCATCATTGGCGCCTTAATTTTCTTATCATAGATTAGTTTAGTATAAATTAACAGACGTGGCGGACCGTTCGTTTAAATATTATAAGAATATGTAAATAAAATAATGTTCTTCGGATATAATAGTCATCCTAACTTAATATTATACACTCGAATGTGAGTTGTTTGTTTGTTTTGCTTTTACGCCTTAACTACTCATCTGATTATCATGAAATTTTATACTCATATTGTCAGGGAACAGAAAAGTATATAGGTTATATTTTATCCTGAATAAAAAAACTGTTTCCGAAGGACAGGAAAAGTAATTCACAAAATTATCACATAACTGTATTTTCAACGGTTTCTGACATGAAAGGACATCAACGTAGGCAAAGCCGCGGGTAAAAGGTGGTATAATTATAAATTAAAAGCATTTTTTTTAAAGTGTCCACGTCGATATGAAGTTTTTAATTTATATATTATTTTAGAATTCTCATGGACTTTGTTAAATTGTTTTAAACTTATGTAGCCATGAAAATTTTGATTTAAGTTTTATATAAGCATGTGTTTCATACTTCTTTATTTTACATCAAATACTTCACCTACCTTATGTAATGTCAGCACCATCTAAAGCTCGACTGGTAGAAAATACCTCAGGCATTAAGTTCGTCCATAAGCCATTAGTGTATTAAATGTAAATAAATAATTAATAATAAAATAAAACTTATCCTTTACACGCTGTAATTATGTCTGCTCTATTTTATAATCATACTCTGTGAAATAAATGGTGCATGTTTAAAACAAAATGTTACTTAAGTTTCGGCGTTAAAAAGCCTATTAACCTATATAATTTGAAAGTTACATCGCATCAAAACTATCGGGTGACATATCACTCAATTATAGACCATAACGTGTTGTACATAAAGGTCAAATTGACGAGTGTGTGAGTTGAGAATAACGGGATGTTATAAGTGGATTGTATTGTATGTGTTCTCGGTTACAGAAGCTAATACGTTGCGTAAGAAGCGACTTGACCCCGGCGTAAGCGAGACCTCTGCTGGTAACATTAACGGCTTTGAACCTAATACTTTAATAGCCATAATTTATTACGCAAACGTGATCATACGAATTCCCAATGGTAATCAATAATAATTATTCCTTTTCGAGTTCATTATCTTACTATACTATTATAAAATTGTTAAATGTCAAATTTTCAAAAATTAAAGATATTTAAAAACTAACTACTCGGATCAACTAATTAAGGGCTTCTGAAACCAAATTCGTATATGTTTGTTTGTTTGGTCAGGCTTCATGCAAAAACCAGCTGGTAAATTTTAGTTAAACTATTACAGTCTTAAAGGTACTATTCCGACTTAAATACTGCAGCATGTTTCATCAAAATCGGACAAGTAGAAATGAAGATACAGCTTGATCTCTATTTTACTAGCCGCCATTATGGTACGAGAGCTCATTTAAAAATGGTTAAAAGGCTTTTCATAAATAATTTATAATAATTTCATAAATAATCTATGTTTGTTTCGGGGTTTCCCATATAGTGGAAAACCGATATTCACGTGGGAGGAGCTGAGAGCAAAAGCTAGTATATATTATAAATTTATGACCTCTCCCTTAACGGCTGTTATTAAAACAGGGATCAAGAAGTATCTTCAGTCCTACTGAACTGATTTTGATGAAACATGCGGCAGTATTTAAGTCCGAATAAACTTTAAGACTGATTTTTGCGTGAAGCCCGAATTAACAAATAAAAAAAACAAATATCGACGGATTTGGTTTCAGAAGCCCTTACTTAGTCGATCTGAGTAGTTTGTTTTTAAATATCTTTGATTTTTGAAAATTTGACTTTTAACAATTTTATAATAGTATAATAGATTATATTCCATAACAGTAGGTACGTGTAAAACATTCTGCGCCTACAATCATCGGCTACAGGCTGATATTTTCTTTAAGAATTATTTGATCATTTTTGATTTGATTGTAATATTTTTTATTTTTGGGTAGACCCCCAAAGCGTAGTTAATATGAAATTATTGTAAATTTACTAACTTAAAATGTGTTTTTGAGAATTATCGTGGACCCCTTGCACATAATCGTTGACCCCTGGGAGTCGATATAGACCACTTTGGGTATCAATGATCTAAGAGTTAACTAGATCTTAGGTTCGTTAACCCATCCAACACCCAGCCGTTGTTGCTTGTTGCTTACCCCAGAAATCAGCTCGCACACCGGCTATTAGCTATGACCTTCTTAATAAAACAGCTTATGTCATAAATGTAAATCCATTCATTCGCCCGTTTGTTTTCAATTTAAATCCTTTCATTACAATATCACATTATTCAAATCCGCCCCAATTTGTGTGGACAAAAAAAAATGCAAATGGCCGCCCAGTGAGGTGAGTGCAGGTGTATCTAATTAACATTCTAATGAGTTTTTTATGTAATTAATTTACAATTTAATGGATTTTTATGGTGTATTTAGTTTAATGGTGGAAAACATGGGTGTCGAAGTGTTAGCGGGATACGGTTGCTCGTTCGTTCATTGATACGGCCTGTTGTTATTATAACGGATTATATTTGACTAGCTGTTGCACGGTGCTTCGCTCATTTGGACTTCCTATCTAGTCGAAAACCATCCTGCCCCCTAGCCAAGTTGACATTCGGCAATGGTTATCGCTAATAGAAAAGAAAAAAATGTATTGTAATGACACTTCTATTTCATTTCCCGCGGAGGCGAAAAGTGGGCTACTGATAGCCACTTTGCACGTAGCAAGTGGAAAGAAGTGGTCACTGCCTACCCCAAATTCTTCGGTAGTATAGTAATCAGTATACCCGCCTGAGAGAGACCGGTGTTCGATTCCCCGCCGGAGAGCCAGGGAAAAAGGCGTGAGCGTATGTATGTATGTACTTCTATTCGATAAGTCACGTGTGACTTGGCGATTAGAAGTGTCATTCCAATACATTTTTTCGTTTCTATTAGCGATAACGATTGTCGAATGTCAACTTGGCTAGGGGGGCTGGGCGTTCGCTATAATTTCTTCTATAATTAATTAATAGTTTCTTCACAATCATATTACTTTCCGACTTGCTATACAAACATCGTGATAGCTCAGGTAATATGCATGATATAAATAAAATTTATATCCTATAGCACTCAGGAATAACGTAGCTTTCTACCAGTGAAAACATTATTAGAATTGGATCATTAGTTCCCGAGATTACTCCCAACATACAATATTACAAACAAATAAACTTTACCTCTTTATATTATTACTAGCTTTTGCCCGCGACTCCGCCCGCGTGAATGTCGGTTTTCCGCAACATTATACAACTGGCTCTTTACCAATTGTATTCAGTCCATATTCGTCTCCACTACAAGAGCACGATTCCCCTTAATCAGGGTCGGTATTATGCCCTGGTCTGCCAGGCGTGCCTGTTGCTTAACGTTAACTTATATAAATTAATATTTTAAAATAAAATCAAAATTTGAAAATTGATCAAAGACAAGTAAACTAACCAGAGACGACTATACAGATCATGCTATATTCAAATTATATTATTTAGATCAGGGAGTACTAAGTCTTAAGCATAGCAAATAGACTTAAGCATACGGTTAAGCGAACCCGGCCCCCCGAGCTACTACTGTCACTTCCTACTCCTTCCGAGATACTAGTATCCTATATCCTATAATCCTTTTCCTAAATTCCATGTTCCTTGTTCAATACACCTTTTCTACCTCATCCTCTTTCCTTTCCTCTTCACTAAGCCGTGGGTACGCAATGAGAAACTTTTAAATCTCATAAAATGGCGGCGTCGTGGTTCGCCACCCGACTTGTCTCGTTGCCCACGGGGGCGAAGTATGGGCTGCGGATATCCACCTTGCTACATTAAACGATCATAGCAGGTGGAAAGAAGTGGTCTCTGCCTACCC
>WUAW01020488.1:20437-40470 GCA_017165845.1 Thaumetopoea pityocampa | reverse complement strand
TATATACATATATATATATGTATATATATATATATATATATATACACTTACCCATATAGATAGTAGATTGTTTCCTTTTTATTTATTTCATTATAGCCGTGAGTTCGCAAAATCCTCAAAGCTACTAGAAATCGCATACATATGATAGTGGTTAATACTTTTGACATTATGAAAATAGAACGAAAATTATTAAAACTAGGTCAATATAAAATGAACACGTGCTAACCCTGTGACTAAAATTCATATTAAGGCAGGCTAACAAGCACAGACTGGTCATTGGCGATATTGATATAAATTGATTACGAGTTGTCGCGACATTCATTAATATGCTCAGACGAATACCTTATCTGGTGCTTTTATTGCGGTGATCATTACTGATAGTCGGATTGTTAATCTTCTGTGAATAGTTAGCTGTATTTAGTTAAATTTATAATATACACGAGCTTTTGCTCGCGGCACCGCCTGCGTGAATTTTCGTTTTCCGCTACATGGGGATGGACACAACACAAACCATGGATTTATATAAAAAGCCTTAGAAACCGCTTTTACTTGATTTTTGCGTGAAGCTCGAACAAATAAACAAACAAACTAATAAATAAACAAAGAAAAAGCATTGATGGATTTGTTTCAGAATCCCTTAATTAGTCGATCTGAGTAGTTCATTTTATATAATACACTAGCTTTTGCCCGCGGCTCTGCCCTCGTGAATGTGGATTTTCCGTTACATGGGAAATCCCGACACAATCATACATTTATATAAAAAGCCTTAAACCATTTTTACTTGACCCTTCGTACCTTAATGGCGGTTACTAAAGCAGGGATCAAGCTGTATCTTCAATTCTACTGGACCGATTTTGATGAAACATTCCTCAATATCTAAGTCGGATTAGTATCTTTAAGGCTGTAACAGTTTAAATAAAATCTACTCACTGGCTTTTGTGTGAAGCCCGAACAAACAAAGAAACATCGACGGACTTGGTTTCAGAAGCCCTTAATTAGTCGATCTGAGTAGTTCGTTTTTAAATATCTGTGATTTTTGAAAATTTGACATATAATAATTTTATAATGGTAATTGGAAAATACAACATAATACGTTGTCTAGGGAAGATATAGAGATTTATATAATTACATTATTGTTAGTTTTAAGTAGGAGAAATAATGATTTTATTGAAATACTGATTATTATTATTTAAAATATTCATTTATTTAATACGGGCGAGGAACATAGCGACTAGGTGGACCGGTGACCTCATGAACGTCTCGGACAATCGGTGAATGCAGGCGGCTCATAGCTGCTCAATGTGACGATCATTAGAGGAGGTCTATGTCCAGTATTAGTATAAATAAATAAATAAATATCGTCTTGATATTTATTTATTAATAAAGAAACATACAGCTTCAATAATACGTATGTTATAGACAATAATAAATACTACATTAGCCAAAACAGTTTCCAACGTTCATATATTACATAGCGAAGACAAAAAAATATACATATGTTTATTTATTTATAAATATTTTGAAGTTAAAATTAACGAATTTAAAATATATATACCTGTACTATTATATAATTATATACTTACTACTGATAATTACATATACTTACGCCGATATCACATTGGAGTAGGCAAAAATCACAGTTCGCCACAAACTACGAATCTAGCACATATTTGTTTCGCCTCATCCACATTCATACATATTTTCATACACTTGCGTCGATCAAAGGTGTTAAGAATTTGATCTTTTTGAGATAAGTTATTGATTTGATCAAGGTAATTTTTTCCTACCCTAATCCGACACTTCCACAGATATTTGCCGTATATTCGTTTCGTCATTCAAATCTCACTCATCCTCTTTAAAACTTTCGATAACTTCGCACATTGTAAAAAAATAATGAAAAAGTGTTATTATCAGATGAAAATACGTTTTAGAACAAGTTATTAAAAAATCAATGATAAAATATAATAAAACAATTAAAGCCTTAGAAACCAAATCGATTACACAATTAATCGATTTTGGCTTTATCGCTACTGATCAAAGTCCTTGTTCACTTGAAATAACAAATGTATCACGAGTTTGAACAATCTAACAAATAGCTTTATCATAATACATTGTCTTATAAATTATACAGAACACACTAGGCTTCTACCGTGGCTCCGTCCGCGTGAATATCGAGTTTCGCGCTAAAAGGAAAATCCCGAAATAATTATTGTTCAATCTGAAACAAAAAAATTACTTAAGCACTGGTACCTTAAAAGCGGCAGCTGAATACACACACACACACACACACGCACACGCACACGCACACGCACACACACACACACACACACACACACACACACACGCACACGCACACACACACACACACACACACACACACACACACACACACACACACGCACACACATGAACACACAGACACACACACACTACGCCACTACATACTGATATGAAGTACAGGCCGTGTCTTCCGTTCTACTTGGCCAATTTTGATGATACATATTGCAGTATTTAATTTGAAACAGTATTTTTAGGACAACAACAAATAACGAAAATCAATTTGTTGGTTTTGCTTGAAGCTCTAATAAACATTCAAATAGACGCGAAGAAAACAAAAGATGCTTTCCGTTTAAAAACCACTTAATTAGGCGATCTGATTTAGATTATTCGAACCATCTTTAATGTACTTACAGACAATAACGTTTTACAATTCTATAATAGTAATATAGATAAGAGTGTTTGCATAGAGCGACCGAAACTATAGGTCGGTATTGATTGGCACCGAAAACAACAGCAGCTCTAAAATTTGTTGAGGCTTTTGACTGCGCTGCTGGCACCATATTCTGTAAATAAGTTGGATAACGAGAGAGACACACTGTTCAATATAGGAAAAAAAAAACTAAAAATAAAGCAAAAAAAAAACATCGGCTGTCTATTTTACAGAGAATTCTCCAGTATTTTAGACACCGCTAAGGACATCGGTACTTATTTTTAATACTTGTGAAAATAACCTGACAGCACTGCGTTGCATCGAAGGCAAGGACGCGACACGGAGTTGGACCTACATCCACAAAAATAACTCGGCATCTTTCATTCTACGTTTTCACATGTAACATTCGTTACCATGATGCAGGGTGGGCTGACCATTTTCAAGTCTCTAAAGCTTTCATCAAGACAAGTTGTTCATTCTCAACTACACATCTGTACTAGCCTGTACATATAGTGGACCTATAATACTTTAATCAATACTTTAATAAATATCATCAATACTTTTAATGCTTTAATCAAATTGGTTTCTGCTTGTAAGCACCCTAAAAGTAAACGATAGACTTTTTGTTTACCATCCTAGTCAATATTACTCTTATAAAAATTTAGGTGAAGGTCAAGCGAAGTTAGCCTCTGGGATTCTCATCAGTTCAATATAAATGGTCTTCTTGTAACCACTGGGCACAGTAAAATATCGCGAGAAGATATATTGTTATATTTAAAGGGTAATATTTCCTTTGCCCATTTTATGAAGGCATCGAGGATTTAACATTTTGACCTATACAAAAATCTTAGGAATTGTTTAGTCCGTGAAATATACTGGTGCTATTTTTCTTCTTGTGGATATACAAATCTCAACTTTATAGCAAATATCAGTCCCATATTATTTTTCTTCAGTTGACAGCTGCTTTGCATTCAAAACTTTAAGGTTTTCTATGGTATTTTAGTTATACATTTGATTCAAGTCCTGATTTACTTGATAGGTTATAATTTTTGCATACTGGAGTATATGGCTTTTAAGATGTGCATATTAAATGCGGCCAATCGTATGTATATCTCAATATTTTTACTAAATTAACCTATTCCATATTACCAAATAGAAATATTACCTGATTATATTATAGTGTTTATAGGTCTTTTTGCCTTTTATAAATTTTGATTAATTAAATCCAAGCCGCGGCTAATTTGCTGATACTTATTCAATGACTACGGCAAACTGTTTGCCTAGTGCATTCATGCCCTTAGGTGCGTTACGAAATTTAATTGCTCGCTCAACTTATATCAGTCGATGACCTCGTTTTGTATCAATCAAATCGAAACGCTCAAACTCCAATTTGACTTGTGTCAAGCGATGATTGGTTGCAACACTGGCTACGTCTAATTGATTGAATGAGTTTTACTCGCGTGCCAGTGTGGTTTACAAGAAACTATAACGCTTGTGGATACGGCTTTCATGAGCTAATCTAAAAATATTCATTCTGACGGCGACTTGTATGATTTTTTTTTTTCATTTCATAAAGAAAATCTAGGTTTTCCTTATATAATAAAAGAAGCAAACGCACAAGCTGCACCCTTGATGGCATATGGCTACTTTCACTCCTAGATATCTAGAATTTTAAAGGTTCGCGATGGGTGGAAAAATACAGATGTGTTGTAGATAGGTCGGAATTATTTGTCAATTCCGTCACAATTTCGTTTGTGAATAATCGTTCAGCATCGCTCCTTAATCATAAATTACGTAGAGTTGATAAAGGAGTAGTTAATTTTATTTATATAATTGACTAAGAAACATCGCGATGACAATAATTGAGTTGAAAATATTTCAGTTGGTGCGTGAAAAATTAAAATAACAATACACTCAGCTTTTTACAGTAGAGCGGAAGAAATACCAATTAATTATACGTACAGTTGCGAAACGGTTTCGTTAGACAGGTTTATTTGTATATCATTAGAATCATCAAAGCTTAGCAATAAAACAATGCTTTTCTACAATTCCCCTTTTTGTAATTCTATTTTGTTCTGTTCTGTTTTGTTTTTCTGTTTTATTTGCGATCTTTATTCAATTATTAAAAATTCGTTGCTTGCATACAATAAAAATTGCTTACATAAAATTCGTTGGTTGCTTACATTATATTTGCTGTGTAGCGCTAGTACAATAATATCATCACTCCATCTCTTCTCATGGATGCTAACAGAACAGAGTGCCAGAGTGAAGATTATGGCAAATTCCTTCTTATAAGGAGGAGGGCCATGTTCAGCTGTGAGCTATCAAGGGCTGATGATGATGAATAAACCTACAGCAGGCACGATTCCTTCCATAACTAATTTTGCTAATGTAGATTAAGTAGTTTTGTATTTATATTCTTTATTTTTATTAAGAAGCATCTATGATTTTGTATTTTCATCCTTATCAAATTGCATAACAGTCGATTCAGCTGCTGAATCATGAATTACTAATAATTAAATTCTTCTTTCACTTTTATTACTTTAGTGTGTATATGATGAATAAATGTGTCAGTCTATTTCTTCACCACTTCCCGTTGGCGCTCCTTGGAGCAGAGCAGAAATACAGTAGATATTCTACAGTACTCAAGATACATAGACTGTAATATCTCTGCTACCTGTTGTGTGTGGAGATATTAACAAACCTCTGTTTCAGTAAGGAAGGACAATATCCAGGTATTGTTATTATCTTTCCTTACTGAAACTGAGGTTTGTTATTGTTTTAACAGAAACAGCATAGGTATAATACTTTTAAAATATTGAGCATTATTTTTTTTAATATTAACCCATTTATATCATAAGCTATATTTGCGCATTATGTCCGGCCACTATGCGCGCAGTCATTTTTATATCTATACTGAAATGAAAATTCATTAAAATTATTTATTTATGCAATATTATTTCTATTTTTCAGATTTTAAAATATATTAATTTTAATAAAATAAAGAATAATAAGATAATAATAATAAGAACGACTTTTCCACTTTTCTGTGTGATGTAAATGAATTAAATCTGTGAACACCGCAATAAATTATTGAAATAATATTTATTACTCTGGGATATGTTGAATAGGGTGTGTGATTGCAACTAACACTGGCCTTTGTTTTGAATACACGTCGTAGTGCCATCTATCACTGTTCAGCGCCTGCGTGCCAATTTGTTAGTCTACGCCATTACGCCCAAAGCCCCTAGATGGGCTTTGGGCGTAATGGCGTAGAGGGGCAGGAGAACATTATTTCGAAAGACTAATAAAACTTTAAAATTTATGGATTGTTTGAAATACCCATGGGAAATAATAATAAGAATTACTATTGAAAAATTGTATAACCTCATTACACAAAAGGTATTTAAAAAATCTAAATTGGATTGAATTAAGGGCTTCTGAAACTGAAAACATCTTTTGTTTGTTCGAGCTTCACGAAAAAACCGACGAATATATTCCAACTCAAATACCGCAGCATGTTTAGCAATAAATCAATCTAAAACTATCTATTTTATAATTCCGATTTGTTCCGATCTATATTCAATTAAAAAAAATATTATGCATCTTCTAATAAATACCTAGTTGTATTCCATCCAATTTCAATCACTATACATATGTAATACTTTATGTTAATCTCAGCAATCATGATTAACTGTGTAAAATGTCTTAGGCCTTAAATCCACCTATATAAATCATGGTATGTGAAGTAAGTATAATTAAACAAATAATACCTATTTTACACAAAATATATTTTCACCTCACTAGCTCAAACAGCGAGCAAAAACGTCTCTCGGGCAAATAATTCATATATGCATATGAATTCTTAAAACTGTCAAGTACTTAAAAACAACCAATAATTTGATTTTCGAACAATATTTAAAAACATTATCAAGTTCAAATTACAAAAATAATTTTATCAATTTTCCCGCCTTATTATTAACATTACATAATAGTTCTAAATGGAATTTTGTTTACACACAATTACCATTTGCACAGTTGCTTACACATTTCCTTCCAGAGAATCCGACCATATTAAATTAGGTACTACTTCAAACACTCCACGTGTTAATAAATAACATAAAAACGAGCTCGTTTCTGAAGATATCAAAAGAGCATCTACTCAACGCTTCCTGCCCCGCGCCTATAACTCCTTTCTCTGATCACACAATTTTATTTTCATGAAAGCCATAATCATAAACTTTTTATTACTATTCATTCGAAGCAAACACTCACAGAAAAAGTTCGTTACGTCTTTAGGGGTTACCAGTATACATGAACCACGTCAGTTTTGATCGCCGCTCCCAAATGATTTATAGGTCCGAGATATAAATTGTAAGGTCATGTTCAACATTCGTCAAACGGACAGCCAGTAAAACTTGCTATTCGTCATACGCTCCAATATAACTATTGACAGAACCAAATTTTGTACACGAGTCAATATTTATAAAATATTACACATATAGCCAACAAAAAATATTTGATTCGTTATTTTATCGCTGATGTTATAGCGATGCTGATGGTTTGTGGGTAGTGCGATGAGTGCAAAAATGTTAGTATGACCCGATGATAAATGGATTATGGTTATAAACAAACATCTGTCATTTAACAGAGCAATGGTGTCTAGAAAAAAATATCTATGCTGTGATGAATGAACGAATGAATGAATGTTTATGTGACGTCATAATAATGGAATGGAAAATTAAAGCATGTTTTTAATCTGAATAATATAGCTTGAATTCTAATTGTATTCTGAGTGATATTATTTTGATAAAATGCGCAATTTATTTAATAAAAAGGGACTATTTGAGTTGATTTTGGATTTTGATTATATGCTAATAGCGATACACGCTTAAGAAAAAAAAGCCTTTAAATAAGTCACAGATTCGAAATTAAAGATTTCGTTCACTTTATATTATAAAAAATGTATTTATCTGTTATACCTATATTTACTTAACCGCTAGTCCGATCAAATTTAGGCCATTATGGGACTCAAGCCGAAGATAGTCACGAGAAGAAAGCTTTCAAAATGTTTCAGTATAGACGCAACTGTACTGTACGACAAAGAAGAAGATTTAAATTTTCCATTCAATTTGACTATTTCACAAAGCCAAACAAACGCTCATCCGTAGTAAACACGTATCTACATTAGGACTTGAACAATTTATCAATACGTTTCGTCTCGAATATTTTCTATGCTAATTTCATACATAAAATTTGCCGTACAGCTCAGGATATGTGGTCTTAAAAAAAGCGTAAACGTAAGCCCGTGAAGGTCCATTACGTACATTAGGACATGGGCCTCCTACTTTAAAAGGAGGCATTCGCCATAATCTTCACGCTTGGGTTCTTGGAAGTCACAGTAGATTTTGACTGAAAATCAGGATAAAACTGTTGTCCATTATTCAGGTACACATCTTAGCTTGTTCTCAGAGTATGTTGGCGTTACACAGTAATTGCATAAAATATCTCGTAAAAACTACACATAAGAATGATTTAAAACTTTAACGAACCAAGTTCTGTATTTTTAATAAGCCTACCTGCTTCATATTCCCCGAAGATCTCTTATCAATGCTATAATCTCGCATAGAACAAAAGAATATTCATCTTGCTGTATCGTATTTTACTATTTAAATTATCATACATGAATGTGACTTTAATAAGACTAGTAATCTATTAAGAAGGCTTACTAAAAGTAATTTATAAGGACTGTTGCTACTAACTTACTGAGGCACAGCTTCCTTTCGTGGGCGATCTAATTACTGACAAGACGA
This sequence comes from Thaumetopoea pityocampa, assembly GCA_017165845.1. Classification (NCBI taxonomy): domain Eukaryota; kingdom Metazoa; phylum Arthropoda; class Insecta; order Lepidoptera; family Notodontidae; genus Thaumetopoea; species Thaumetopoea pityocampa. Next base: position 31,947 of record WUAW01020488.1, on the reverse strand, counting down.
GAACAATAATAATGTAATTTCAATATTTATGAGGGTGCGTACAGATGCATCTGTGAATTTGATACACTTAAAAGAGAACTCTTTATCTTGAACGAAAATTGACTGTGCGCGATGAATAATTTATTGTGAGCAACAAGCACTGACGTTTGCCATATTTTAATATAAATCCATCCACCATATTGTATGCAAAATACCATTGAATGCGGTGCAAGCCAGGATCATTATTCCAATATACTGCTGCGATATTCATCACGGGACTTGTGGTTGCAGCATTTTAAACAAATCATCTTTAAACGCGAACGCGGCTGGACCAGTCTGATGTAAACAAACTTGTAACAGAGATGTCGGGAAAATACGTTTTAAATATTAATATAATCTGTTTACTGCAGTGAGAACTTTGATTATTATTACGTTTTTTTTTAAATATTGCTTTCTTAATTTATTACGAATACTGAAAAATGAAAACAATTATATCACATCACATCATAGTATATCACATCACATCACATTTTTAATCGAGTTAGTAATTACAGATCTTTATCTTCGAGTCTCGTATCTAATGCACGTCGTCGAACGTTAAAACAATTTTAAATTTAGAGACGGCTATCCGGAACAGAGATATGGTATTCATATGAAAATAGTCTCTAAGATGATGGACTAACGAGGTGTGATGCATTTCCAACGGGATGTGGTATATGCCCTTATATTTTGTCTTGGCCGATCTATAGAATGCTGTATTTGTCGATATCTATCTATCTATACTATTACAACATTATTAAATGTCAAATTTTCAAAAATAAAAGATAATTAAAAACAAACTATGTACTCAGATCAACTAATTAACGGCTTCTGAAACCAAATCTTGTTTGTTTAAGTAGTCTTAGTTGGTGTAAGTTTTTTATTTGTTCGGGCTTCACGCAAAAACCAGTAAGTAGATTTTGATTAAACTATTAAAGTCTTAAAGGTACTATTTCAATTTAAATAATGTAGGATGTTTCATCAAAATCGGTACAGTAGAATTTAAGATACAGCTTCATCCCTATTTTAGTAGTCGCCGTTAAGGTACGAGAAATCAAGTAAAAGTGGTTCTACGGCTTTTTATATAAATCTATGATTGTCGGAATTTCTCACGTAGCGCAAAATCGACATTCACGCGGGCGGAGCCGCGGACAAAAGCTAGTACAGTATATACGTCAATGTGTTAGAGGCAGTCCGCAGGAGAATTAGTCTTTGATGTGACTAAAAAGATTGCAAAGCTGAAGTGGCAGTGGGCGCGGCTGGCATAACCGATGGCCGTTGGAGTCCTAAAATTACGAATAAACCCTTGACTAGAAATAATAAAGATCGCGGGCAATGGGTGGATGCAGGCGGCTCTTAGCCTTTCAATGTGGATATCATTACGGGAGGCTTACGTATGTGCAGCAATGGACGTCTGCGTGATGATATCATAATGAGAATGATGATAATGTAAGTCTAGATCAGAGGTTCCCAGACTTTTTCTCATAGACCACTTTCAAAATTTAGCTGTTTCCGGTGGACCCCCTGCAGCATTTCTACCATATTCCCAAAACTCGAGAAAAGATGTGAAGACTAGATCTAACTATGGAAATTTCCGTACGCCAACGTAGACCCCCATCGAGTCTCCCGTGGAGCCCTGAGGGTCCACCTAGACTACTTTGGGAACTAAGGGTCTAGATGTTGTAAGTCCTTCTATTCTTTTCAAAATGCCAAGCCTTTAGTCATCACCTTCAATACTGCTTCTTTCTTTAATCTATCCGTCCCTGATATATTGAGCATTATTCTGTTTGAGTGAATTGTTGGTCCTAAAGTTATGTGTAACTACAAATATTAGCTATTAAAATATCCATACGCAGATTATTACTTTTATCTCCTTTCACGCAAGTATTAAGAAACTTACGACATTGAAATATTATTGAAAAAAAAAACGATTACCTGAAAAATATAATCTTCTTATAATTTTAATATACCCATGTCATTCTCATAGTTAAGATGAGTCTAACGACACCTCTCGTGCTAAAATCCATCAAGCCGTTTCGGCTATAGAACACGCCAAAGAAATATACATACATACATAGATACAATCAAAAAACAAAACCATCCCTCTGGCGCAGTCGGGTAAAAATACAAGTCCAATTTATTATTCAAGAAAACTTTAGATATATAACATATATTATATTGTACAGTATTAAAAATTACGATTGCTTTACTTTTTTTAATTGGTAAATAAATTTCATTCTAGAAGTTAGTAAAAGGTTTTTTGGCCATTTTAGATGGTAAAAAAACATAACGAAATAACTTTCATGTCATCAAGAGACCTTAATTATATATCTTACAATATGAGGCTAATGATATAAAATAACAAGCAACGAATTGGAATAAAACATAAGCTATTTCGAAGCTAAGTATTAAAGTGCGATTGCATTTTTTCCCTCCAAATGACAGCATTAAGGAGAAAACTTATTAAAAGCATCGTATATTACATTTGTTTAAGAGGCGAAGGCCCAAATTAGCAGTCGTTAGTGTAATGGTTGCCCTAGATAAAGCTATTATAATAAATTTCTTAATTGTCTACTGCGTTGTCAGATAGCCGAGATTCCAGAACGCTGATGCAAAAGTGATCTCACTTCCTAAATGAGAATGTTAACTGGGCAGAAATATTTAACATGTTGCGTTTTAAATATTATGCAGCTCAAAAGACAGATCACAAAGTCCATCAAATAGTAATTCGTTTTACTACTAAGCGTTTTAAAGAGGGCATTAAGCTCAATATAGGTTTGAAAATATTTTTGAGAGGTCGGTTTATTTGACAAATTCAAATAACGAAAATGAAGACCGATACCGGCAGAACCATCGCTTTTAACCGTTTTAGTGACAGGGCTTTTTAAAAATCCATGTCAAATTGTGCCATGAAGCGCGATAGCGCTTCCTTCCTTTATCTGCGAATAATGTCAATCGACGCCTTCGCGCCGCTTTTTTTATCGTCAAAATATGCCGCCCGGCGCGCTCGCGCTTCAGAGTGATAGGCAATCTTTAAATCGTAACAATATGATATTGTTTTTGTTTGTTATAAATATTGTTAAAAATAAACCTTGGGACTCAATGTGTTAAAGATAGACAGCTAATTTGTAGGTTGTTTACGAAACGAGCGCGTTGTGAATTGACGATCGTGATCAAAAATAGAGACACGGTTCACTACAGTACGCGAAAAGCGTGATCGCGCTGCATGGCACCAAAACGGTTAAACCAGAGATCCTCAATGACGTTTCAGAGTTTCTATAGACAGATGTAATGCAATGTCAAAAAAAGTGCTTAGTCCTGAACTTGCGTGCAATGACGATGAAGATTATTTTTATTATAATACTAGTTATAACCCATGACTCCGCACACGTGATCTTTTTATAGAAAACCTTCCCGGGTGTGCGCCATAATTTCATCACAATCGGAAAATATTTCTCGTGTTTATTTAATATCTATATATACCAATTTTTATGACGATCAGTTAAACAATAATCGCCATTTAGTAGCAAATACAGTAAAATGGATAGCATTAAAACATTCTCCATGAAAAAACAAAATACTTAGATGAATAAGTTTCATGGCGATCGGTTAAACGTCGTCGGAGTTTATAAAATTCATATATGTATTCATATACATACCAACTCTAATTTAATGTATACATATAGAGGTATCATATACAATATAATGAGCTTACAAGAAAGAATTAAACAAATACACAAATTTATTTTCAGGACATTTTCTTTTTTCACATACATTGATCTAGCCCCAAATTAGGATTATCTGTGTGTTGAGTAGGCACTATATAATGGTATACTTATGTAGATAAATGCTAATGCATATAGATAAACATGCATGACTCGGGTGAAAATATTCCTGCTCATCGCCCAAAGTTTGTCCCTACCGAAATTTGACACTGTTTTCTAGATCAATATGGGCCCAGAAAATAGGTCACCACCCTGAACTGATCAGTGTTTGAGAAAAATAATACAAAAGAAAGGACAGAATACCAGATAAGAAAACAAAAAAATAAATATGCATCAAAAGTTTAATAACTTATCTTTCCTTCAGTTGTTGGTAAAATTATTAATATACCCGTGACGCTGATGGACACAGTTCAAAAACAACTTTACTGGGAACACAGATGCTCATGAAACATAAATCCAACTTATTACACTAAGTTCACCGGCCAAATACAAAATTTAAATCGTCGAAGTCTTCCAGAGTTACAAAAACCTACAGCACCGGTCGGGCAAACAATTCTGATGGAATAAAAAATCTGTGTTTGTATTGCGATCAATCAAACAGCTCTCGCCAGGCTCCCTATTTCCAAAGCTAACTTTTCAAAACTGGTCCGCTATTATTTTAGGATTGATTTTATTCTCTTTTTATTCGTTTTTTCAAACGTCCAATGTTTTATTGAGTTGGATAAACTGAAGGAGATAAATCCAGACCTTTTTCTACATATGAACAGTTATAAAAATTCTTTGCACGTGCACTATTTAACTTGTTTTTTTTTTTATTTCACTATTGAATATCTATTTTAAACCAATTGAGTCTATTCACACATGCTGCCCATACTCACATGTGGGGTCGTACATTGGGATAGGTTTTCAGAAGCAATTAGACGTTTCAAAATGGCTTTTCACTTACATTAAATTGCAATATATTCTGTAACAATTCAAGTAATGGGGTGGAAAATTTTAGAAATAATAAGACAGTAGTAGAATGGGTAAAATACAGTCAAAGAAAAAGTTTTATAATTTTTGAGACATGGAATATTTTAGATTAAACTTTGAGTTTACCGACCGCAGAAATAACTTTGGTCCCCACAGCATCTCTCAGAAATAATATGAAATACAAATCTATATTTGCTGTTAATAAAATATCTATTAATGAACGTACTTGCTGTGCGACACTGGCATAATAGCAACGTTACTCCATATCTTCCCGTCGATGATATGAGAGCCAGCTAAGAGATGTACCAGGATAATGGGCAGAAGAGTTAGCCTGTTGTTCAATCAAAAACTAATGTGATCGCCAAGACGCTTGGCAAGCGTGGAGATTATGCGAAATGTGTTCAATGTGTTCAATGTTCAAATGTGTGAAAGGAAAATACTCATGTCCAGCAGTGGTCTTTTAAAGACTGATGATGATACCATAAACGTACAAATCATCATCATCATCCCCAGTCCATATTTGTTCCCACTACCGGGGTACGGACCTCTCCTGGTCAGGAAGGCGTTTAGGGCTTAGTCTACCACGCTGGCTTAGTGCGGATTGGTAGACTTTATACATCCATACGGGCATACAGGTATTTACATTGGATTGGTCTACATTACAGTATATGAATTAAAAATATCTCCTTAGTACGGAACCGGGATCGAACCCGCGACCTTTCGATCGTGAGTCGTATCTAAAACCTCTACACCACTAATGTATTTACTACGTACATATGTATATAAACAGGATTAACTATATATTTATTTTGGCAAAACGGTAAACTGTCAAATTTAAACCTTCCATAAATACACGTTTATGCATCGCGCTGGTATATTTAAGGGGTATGTAGAGACAACAGCTTGCTATAAAATTCTATTAAAAGCATTTCTAGCCTGTAACCGGACGACTTTTTTTTTAAATTTTCATCACTGCTTACACATTGGTGGTAATTCTGCGGTAACAGAACTTAACTAAATTTAGTCTTTCCCTATCTTTTTCTAATGTCAAACGACAAAAAGAGATAGCAAGAACTTTAGCGAGTACCGACCTACATTTCTGCTGCAGTTTTTGCGTATATTTATCATCATGTTCGGAGGACACGTTTAAATTTATATGTAGAACTTAATTTTAACCTTTCTAAAGAAAATTGTAGCTATCTCGTTTTGGCGTTTGACATTAGAAAAAGATAGGGAGAGACTAAATTTAATTAAGTTCTGTTACAGCACTGAATTGTCACATATCAAAATTTTGCGTATCATTCGATTATACTCGTATTTTTAAATCTTAACTATACTGAGTCTTTATTTCAATAGTTATGAAAACTTAACTTTCCTTTAAAGCTGCCTAGTTATTTAACTATAACTTCACACTTCCAGTCTAGCACTATTTTTATTTCAACCATGTGTTTACTTATCAACATTTTGTTATAAACCCATTTTTACAAATGCCAATAATGATGTGTATAAATAGGAGAATTAGTGTTTATTATTAAATAGTATTATTATTAGTAGTTATTATTTGGTCTTTGCTGTTTAATTGACTATTTTTAGTCTCCTCTAAGTGGGTATAATATTGTATGTGTTTTGAATATCACCGTTGAAATCATATAAAAGCGAGGGTACTCGCTGTGATTGGAATGCTTTGTGATTGCCACTCGAGTAACTTGTCGCTAATTTACTGTGTATGAACTATTAAAGTTAGTATGAATTGTAATTGTATGTTAGTATGAATTGTAAATGTAATTGTAAAGTCAGGGAGTACTTGGTCTTTTAACCTGTCCGGCAAATAGACTTAAGTATACTGGTAAGCGACCCCGGCCCCCTGAGCTACTACTCGTCTCTTCCTACTCCTTCCGAGATAGTAGTATCCTGTATCCTATAGTCCTTTTCTCAAATTTCATATTACTTGCTCAATACACCTTTCCTACCTCAACCTCTTCCCTTTCATTCCTTTTCGTAGGAACGCAATTAGGAACGAATTTAACGTTTTAGGACCTTAAAAATGGCGGCGTCGTGGTTCGCCACCCGACACGTCTCGTTTCCCGCGGGGGCAAAAAGTGGGCTACTGATAGCTACGTTGCTCGTAGCAAGTGGAAAGAAGTGGTCACTATATGCACAAGGAATACAGAATCTGCATTTCATTTTGAAAGTCTACGCCTATGTTTCCATTTAACAATTTATTCAATTTAGAAAAGATTTAATACTGATTCAATGTTCAAGTTACAAGTAGTTAGAAGCTTACTTAAGTAAGCTTAAGTTTCGTTTTCAAAACTCTTCTCAAAACTCTAAAACAAAACTACTCAAAATTACATCATCATACCAGCCTATAGACGTTCACTGCTGGACATAGACTTAATGATCTCCATACCCGGCGGCTACGAGCCACCTCCATCCACAGATTGCCCGCCACCTTCGCCAGGTCATCGGTCCACTTAGTTGGGGGTTGACCCCGAACCGGAAATGCGGGTCAACCCCCAACTAAGTGGACCGATGACCTGGCGAAGGTAGCGGGCAATCCCAAGTACCATCGGTTCTGCGAGCTATGATATACTGGTTATACTCAAAATTACTTTAAATTCTAATTGAACGTAGAACGCAACAGAAATAAAATCTATTAAAAGCTTAACAGAAAATATTCAAATATGCCTGTTAATGGTTCTGTATATCTGATCATTAATCCAAATGAGAAGCGGTGCCGCTGGTGAGGCCGCCTCTTCAACTCACTATCATGTTGTATTAACAGTCATGAACACATTGTGCAAATTAAAGTGTTGTAATACTTGCCGCTTGTAAAAACTTGATTTATTGATAGATTTATAGCAGCCACTTATGTTGAGTGTACACTTTGCTAAAAAAGTTTATGAACAAATTTTTATTGTATATAATATTATTTCGAATAGTTCATAGGCCTATACATATCCTCTATCTAATATATAATAAAACTGACACGGTCAAATCTGTAAATTGAATATTTATTTGAAATTCTTTTTGCATTGAATATTGGAAGCCATTGACTTAATATAAACATATTAAAGTTGGTAACGTTGTTCGTACTTTACTTATTTCTGGACACTTAGGGTCTGCTGTGATTGCAGGGGCTGCAGCTGTGAGATGAGTAAAGTAATAACATCCATTCGAAAGCAAACCAATACACCACCACGACTTTCATTACATTTATTTTATGAGCTTACTACTATTTTCAAGTCGAAGTAACCCCGAATTGGATCCACGATATTAAAAATATAATACACAGGTTATTATCGTATAGCGTCGGCTTAATATTAGCGTCATTGCATATCTTCCTGTGGGTCATGCGAGAATCAGCTAAGGGATGTAATAAGATGGATGGGCAGCAGTAGAGATTTTGGCAAATCTCTCTTCTTTTAAAGAGGAGGCTTTTGTGTAGACATTAACAGACTAGCGCACCGTCGTCTGCCTGATCATTTTAGGAAGTAAGATGAAATACCCATGTTTTATTAGCTAATATGTTGTCATTCTTAAGCGGCCGTGTGTAACTACCTAGCGCAAGCGTACAATAGAGTCTTGTTTAAGAATTAACGTTGAAGGCATCCAATCAGGCGGGCCATCGGTTAGCTGATCAAACATAACAAAAAGCCCACACTCAATCAAGACGAATCCGACGAGGTGTTAAGCTAACACTATCAATCATTTAAACGAATAGGGCCCCACTTCGTTATCCACAGTCGTTGGATTGGAGCCAAAATTGTAATAAAGACAGTCTCGTTAAACATTTTGATGGCGACGATGGTTATAACAACCGCGGTAGTAAAATTAAAAATAAGTTATTACATAAAATAAAAGAATAAAAAGAACATAGTGTTTACATTTATCATTTTGATGTGGCTTCACGTTATGTTCTGTTTATGTGTTGTACGGAATATTTGTGGCTACCATCTTTTTTTATTCTTAGATTTTGATGCTTCAAATATCCTCAGTGAAGTTGTAGTGTCTTTGCATTATGTTTTGATTTTATTGTGTTACCCGCGTAAACCGACGTGAAACTCACCCAGTCTTGGTCATGCATCAGTAAATCATGTTTGACGATTGATATTGTTCTCGCATATCCAATCTTACAGTTACTTCATGAGTCTCGCAGCTTTGCGAGATCTAATCTTTACTTCTCGAACTAGATTCGTTCTTATTAAGTGACAAATTATCTGTTCATTGTTTATATAGAAACAGTTAAAACCCGCGGCTTTGCTATGTGATAGTAATGACACTGAATCCTGATAGCTTATCTCAATTCTTAATTTGCAGACCAGACTAAGATTGATTTTAGGCAATACTATACAGAGACATATAGCCGTTCAGTATGGCGTTCATTAGAGAAGACCCATATCCAGCAGTGGATATCCGTGATCTGATATGATGATGATGATTATCTGAGAAATATTTTAATAATAACAAACGTCTATGATAATATGGTGACTATATAAATTCCCCATGTACATTTGGCCAAACATAGATTTCAAGTTTTCCATACAAAACTGTTTTGCTTATTCTATGAGTACTGATACAGTATTGAGTAGCTCCATCTATCGGAAACAAGCGGGTTTATTTAATGACAGAGATCACTGCAAATATACAATAAATCACTTGATTGATTTAAAACTTTATATTGGTACTTGTGTCATTTTATTTCATATTTATACTGAGGTACTAAACGAAGAAGGAAAACTTCGTGACGAAACTTGCAAAGTGTACCAACGGTGGTATACCAGCGTGGTAGAGTACGGCATAATTCCCTTCCTAGTCAGGGGAGGTCCCTGCTCCCGTGCCCCGTGCCCGTGGGGACAAATATGGACTAGAGATAAAGTCAGAATGATTAACCTAACCCATAGATAACCTTGCCAATCCTGCATTGGTGGTGTAGTGGTCTCAGGCAGGGCCTACGACCGAAGGGTTGTGGGTTCGACCCGTTCCCGTATCACTGATTTGTTATTTGTAATTCATGTACGGTCTACATTGTAGACACCGATGTCCTTAACGGAGAAGGAAAACTTCGTAAGGAAACCTGCATGCTCGCATGAGTAAGTGAAGTCTACCAACCCGCACTATGCCAGCACGGTAAACTACGGCCTATTCCCCCTCCTGATCAGGGGAGGTCCGTGCCTCTGTAGTGGGGACGATATGGACTGGGGATGATGATAATGATAGATCAGCTTGCCGTCCACTGACTGGACTATAAATTCTCCATAAACTTCAGTAAAGTTCGCTCTAAGCACACGTAATTAGTAGGTACTAATAAACTCAATACAACACGATGACGCCACATTCTCTAAGATTGCAAAAAACTTTCAACATAAAATCCTTTGGTTCATGTTACCGCACTTCCTCAGATGGGAAAAATGTGTTCCGATAATGCGTCCCGGAATTTTCTTGTTTTTTTTTTTGCTTTGCTAGGAGAGTATGTATGTATATGAGTATGTATTATGAGTATGTATGTATATGATCACTTAAGTATGTAACAAAAACATGTAATGTTTCGAATTTGAATATAGGATTCCCTTTATTTACTCAACGCTTGTTCGTAAATTCTAATTTCTTATTTTCTTAATAATATCATTTCATTATTTCACAATATCCTTTGTTCATTATATGACAGTTTTACTGACAAGATATGTCTTTTTGTGTTTAATATCTGTACATTTTTATGAAAAGCTACTTTAAAATATCCCCAATAGCAGTCAACTGAATGAGGTTGAAGCTGTGAGTCTAGTATTTCATTGAGTTAGTGATCTATCAGACAGGTTGTTCGGTAGCACTGTCTATATTTATTTATTTGACTCCAATTCTTCTTTTTCTGCTTGGAAGTCGAGCTCAATAATGATTTTGGCTTCTATTAACTCCAACTCAAGTTTTTCCATTTTATTGTCTATTTCATGGATAGCAATATATTTAACATCCTTAATCATGGGTAGTTTAATCTACATCACAGTCACAACATTTAAACGGCGCATTTAGGGCGTCTAAAAATCGTGACCTATGATCTTATAAGATCATCCAAATTAGGTACAGCGCATAGAGCCTTCGGGCTCCGGGTACTTGATTACAGCGCTTATTTTCAGCTGGACCCATGTTTATTTCGGTAAATTATCAATCTTTTAGTACTGAGATCTGTACATTGGAAAGCATCCACGACTTGGTATAAACATTTTTGTTTATATCAAACTACTCAGATCGACTAATTAAAGGCTTCTGAAACCAAATCCGTTGATGTTGTTTTGTTTATTTGTTCGGGTTTCACGCAAAAACTAGTAGGTAGATTTTGGTTAAACCATTACAGCCCTAAAGGTAGTATTCCGAATTAAATACTACGGCATGTTTAATCGAAATCGGTCTAGTAAAATTGATGATAGAGCTTGATCCTTGTTCTAGTAGCCGCCGTTAAGGTACGAGAGATCAAGTAAAACTGGTTCTAAGGCTTTTTATATAAATCTATGATTGTGTCGGAATTTCCCATGTAGCAGAAAAGGGACATTCAAGTGGGCGGAGCCGCGGGCAAAAGCTAGTAAATATTAAATCCAAATTACCCATTAAGCATTATTTTAAGTAACTGCCTAAGTGAGACATTTGATATTTTCACTTCAAGAACTAGCTATATAATTTCTTTATTTATTTTTTGATATTTATTTAATTATTAATTGCTTCACAGCATCGGGGCGGGAGGAAATGGAGTGACGCTATTTTTACGCTGACACCACACAGCACCAACGTGAGAGCTGGTTAAGG
>WUAW01020485.1:2140-15665 GCA_017165845.1 Thaumetopoea pityocampa | reverse complement strand
AAGGACTTTTTCAAGGACTTTTTTTTCTTAAAGGTACTATTCCGGCTTAATTAATGCGGCATGTTTCATCAAAATCGGTCCAGTAGAAATGAAGATACAACTTGATTTTTAAAATTGCCATACCATAATCATATCGTACCATAATCATTACCATAATCTAGAAAAGTAGATTTCCACAAGTAGACAGAACTGAACATACAAACGCATCGACCACTATAACATCAGCAGACAACATTATTCGAACAAATAATAATAATAATCAAAATATTCATGTCTATGGTTCATTATCAGTCTAATATTAAAAAAAAATAATTCAACGGACATTCTGCTGTGTCAGATTTAGTGATAATAATCGATATTGATATTGAGATCGATTTTTATACTAGTTGATCGAAATTGTTTACACACACTACTGCTTTAAAAACACATTGGTTGTTTTAGCATATAGCATAGTCCTGTGTAATAAGTCCATTATCCTCCCAAGCAACTAAATGACATGTAAAAAATTATAAGATAAATAGGTATACCCATTCTCATCTTTCACTTTCCACCAGTGATCCTGTGAGTCGTCCATAACTTCATATTCCGCGCCCTGAAAGTAATAAATCCCAGTTATGATGAAAAAAATGAACTGAATTGAATTGAATTAGTAGTCAGTAATGTGGACAGTCAGTCAGTCGGACTGACCCCAGACTAGGTGGACCGATGAACTAGTGCAGGTCGCGGGCAATCGGTGGATGCAGGCGGCTCATAGCCGCTCGGTGTAGCGATCATTAGAAGAGGCCTACGTCCAGCAGTGGATATCTCTGGGCTGATATGATGATGATGAATAAACCAAATCCGTCGATGTTTGTTTGTTTGTTTGTTCAGGCTTCACGCAAAAACCAGCGGGTAGATTTTGGTTAAACATAGAGTAGTAGTATCTTAGAGGTACTATTCCGATTTAAATAATGCAGCATATCAGCATGTTTCATCAAAATCGGTCCAATAGAATTGAAGATATAGTTTGATCCCTGTTTTAGTAACCGCCGTTAAGGTACGAGAGGTCAAGTAAAAGTGGTTCTAAGTCTTTTTATATAAATCTATGATTGTGTCATGATTTCCCATGTAGCGGAAAACCGACATTCACGCGAGCGGAACAACGAGCAAAAGCTATTGTGTTTAAGCAGCGAAAAATAATTTTAGTATCTCAGGATAACGTTGCTGCCTATCATCTTGGTACATCCCTTCAGGTGGTTTTCACAACGTTCACATCTTATCTCACAAAATGAATGGTGTCGCTATAATTTTCCGGCGCCACACAGCAAAGTAAATCAATAAAACATCAAAATTAAAAAAGAATTGGATGGAGCTAAGCGAATACGATCTTATCCACGCCGAGTTCGTTTTGAGATACTTAATTTTGAAATAATTAGTTTTGAATTAAAAGTATATATTTATATATTGTAAATTATTAATTGATACCGTGCAGAAATTAAAGAAAGAAAGAAATTTATTTGATACAGCTAAAATATTAAGTAATAATATGTTTATATAACGCATAGAAAAAAATGAGATTAACCATACAAAACGGGAATCCAGCTCAGCGTCATTACTTTATATGGTTTTATTTGGTTTCACTTTGTTTGGTTTTGTTGTAATTACAGAGCAGTACTTTACATTTTTATTCATTTAAAGCAGATTTTTATTTTAGAAACGACATTTACATCAATCATGCCAGTCATCGGTCCACCTAGTCGGTGGACGACCCGCACTGAGCTTTCCTGTTCAGGATCACCGCTCCAGCACTTTAAGACCCCAAAATCCATTTACTTTATATACATAATCCCCTTCATCAGTCAATTCTCACTTATTCCATGAAGAATTGTGAGCAAATTTACGTGCATTATTTACGTGAGCAGAATTCCATAAAGAAAATTTATTCTGCGAGCTATCTGCCCTGCTCTCAATTACTATCTACTTAACTACGTCCAATTGACCTTCGAAAACACACTGATTACCTTTTCCAAAGAGAGATCTCCATTTTCGATGGCTTTGAACGGATACAGCGCCACCACTATCTTGTTCCGTTGTTTCTCCTGAAACAGCAACCGATTCTGTGTACAGCGACCGCAAAACGACCAGCGGCCAATTGTGGGGGAACCAAAGCAAAGGCGCCACGGTCCATGCAGTACGAGTTGATAAACGTAATGATATTTAGGTGCTCTTTGGGTTTTACTAACAAATCTCTCCGTCGGCCATCTTACTATTTGTGATTTTAGCGTAACGTGATTGGCTAATATTATGGACAGTGTCAATGTTACTCCCTAAACGTCGTGGTACCATTTTTGTAAAAAATGGACAGTGACGCCTTTGCTTTCATACCCCCTCAATTCAAGATGTTCTTAAGGTAATAGATATAAGAGAGAAGAGAACAAACAAAAAACTATTATTACCTCGCGAAAGTTAACCTCTCGCTCCTACAAAAACAAACCTGTATTTCGAGCGAGTAGTATGAATTGATCTAGTATACCAGCCCCCATGGAAGTTTACTGTTGGACACTAAAAAGAGGGCACCACTTTAAAAAGGCGAATTTGCCATAATCTTCACACTTGGCAAGCGTCTTGGAAATCGCAGACTTTGATTGAATAAAATGATAACGCTGCTGCTCGTTATCCAGGTACATCCCGTAGCTACTTCTCATACCGACCACGGGAAGAGATGAGAGTGACACTATTATTATGGTGGAGCCAGACATCTGCCTATCTATCCAGTTACTGATCTAATATGATCACTGATCAATTCTGATGACCGATCTAATATGATCAGAGATCTAATATAATCACTGACCTAGTATATCAAGATGATATTCAAACAACACGCTGTACCATGGTGTGCTGTGTATAGTACAATTGAGGAACTTGCAGCAAAAGGGGGACAGATCCAAATTTTAGCCGTTACTCTTTTTAACTTTAAAAAATCGTAGTTATTCTTAAACTTATTTATTTACTTTAAAATCTTTAGTAAAATATGTAAATATACATATATTATATTATAACAAGTAACTGTAAGACACAAGTGTAACTATTAATTTTTAGACACACGTTTTATTTGAATACCCAAAAGTTTTGAAATTTGGACTTGCCTCCTTTTTGCTGCAAGATCCTCAATTGTTTGTCTGTGTTGCATTCACCCGAGTAAATATTATGTATTTCACGCACAGCATGTGTAAATTATTCGATATGTTTTTGAGGTAACGCATTCACTATTTCAGTTCCTCAAAATAAGTTCGTAGATAAAAGTGCTACACATGATTTTGGTTGAATCCCACCTTAATACATTACACTAAGACTTAATATTATTTATGTGTGGAGCCCAGTCAGTAGTCAGCATTCGATCTTTTCTCTTGCGGATCAAATAGGGTTATATTTAATCGTTAAACAAGTTGTGAAGAGGTCTCGTGTTTGTAGATAAATGACATTCGAACCGATCTCTGAGATAAGCAAGGTTTACCGCATCCGGGTGTTAGATGGGTTTATCTTATGTAACACCTACAGATAAATCAGCTCGGAAACATCTACTGGGCCGATTTTGATAAAACACGCTGCAGTATTAAAGTCGGAATAGTACTTTTAAGACTGTTACAATTTGACCAAATACTACCTACTGATTTTTGCGTGAAGCTCTAACAAACAAACAAAAAAACATCGACGGATTTAGTTTCAGAAGTCCTTAATTAGTCGATCTGAGTAGTTTTTATTAAATATCTTTGATTTACAAAATATGACTTCTAATAATTTTATAACAGTATGCTATGCAGATGCTAATACACATACAGCGGGCCCTCGACTTTCGCACATAATTGGTTCCTGAAAGTGTGTGCGAATGTTGAAATGTTCAAAAGCAGAGGGATGTAAAAAATATGCACCAAAAACTGTGTTTAAGTATTTATTTATAAATATGTATTTAATGAAGTGCTTTCGGGTTGTTTTTTAATTTTCTTGAGATATAAGTTCTTCATTGGGATCAGATTCTTCCATGATAGTCAAACATTTGTCAAGATGATTAAAAAGTTGAATTTCTAAAAATGTGCGAAATAGGGAATTCTGTGAAAGTAGAATGTAGGAAAGTCGAGGGCCGCCTGTATAGACATCATAGCATCCACCATCCGGGTACAAATATAAGTGATCATCACACAAAGTTTGTCATTCTAGGATTCGAATCCGGGACCAATTGGCACAAAAAGCAGGGTCACTGCCACTGAACCAATCAATAAATTGAATAATAATGATTTATTATTTATTTATTAATTATATTCAATAATTGTTATTTTTCATGACAATTACACTGAATGTAACGGGAATTTGTCATTTTTAACGGCATTTCAATTGCAAGGAAGCATTTGAATTAATAATTAATTCATCGAGTTTCGAGACCAACCCACGGCACATATAATTACCAAATGTAACCAACCGATAATAATCTAAACATTGTTAAATGTAAAATTACGCAAATCAAAAATATTTGAAAAAAAACCACGCAGATCGACTAATTAAGGGCTTCTAAAACCAAATCCGTCGATGTTTGTATATTTGTTTGTTTGTTCGGGCTTCACGCAAAAACCAGCGGGTAGATTTTGGTTAAACTGTTACAGTCTTAAAGGTACTATTCTGACTTAAATACTACGGCATGTTTTATGTTTCGTCAAAATCAATAGAAATGAAGATACAACTTGATGCCTGTTTTAATAGCCGCCGTTAAGGTACGAGAGGTCAAGTAAAAGTGGTTCTAAGGCTTTTTATATAAATCTATGATTGTTTCGGGATTTCCCATGTAACGGAAAACCGACATTCACGCGAGCAGAACCGCGGGCAAAAGCTAATAAAAACATATTTTACCTTAGGCTTGGCCGAGGGCGTGCCGGGAGGAACACCTCCTCCTCCTGGCATCGTGACTGCTGCAGTAACGGCTGCACACAAACAAAAACCTCCATAAATATAAACTGTAATTGTAAAGGTAAAGAATGAAAGAAATTCGCGCCTTTTCCCTGGTTCTCCGGCGGAGAATCGAACCTCGGTTTTCCGCGTGATCGGCGGAGATACTGACCACTATACTACCGAAGAATTGGTGTAGGCTGAGAACACTTCTTTCCACTTGCTACAATCAGCAAAATGGATATCCGTGGCTCATTTTTCGCCCCCACGGGCAACGAGACATGTCGGGTGGCGAACCACAACGCCGTTATAATGTTCAAAGTGATCAAAGTTTCTCATTGCATTCCCACGGAAAGAGGTCGAGATAGGAAAGGTGTCTTGAGCAAGGAATATGGAATTTGGGAAAAGGACTAGGATTTAGGCTACTAATATATCGGAAGGAGCAAGAGACAGTAGTAGCTCGGGGGCCGGGGTCGCTTACCCCTATACTTAAATCAATTTGCCGGACAGACCACAAGACTAAGTACTCCCTGACTAAGTATCCTAGTTATTCTATTAGGTGCCTGTCTGAAAAGGCCCTTATCTAACCGATATTTCTACATCTGATAGATCCACTTGCCCTATCAATACAAGTACCTTGACTAGCGAGGGCGACCCCATGATTTTTATAGATTTTTTTTTTATAGAAAACGAATCAATCGAGCATTCTAATCTTCTGATGAGTAAAAAATTATCGCCACTCTTCATTAGTAAAATCACTGTTGCCAAACTTTTAGAAATATTTTACTTAGTGTTGTATGTATTGCAGGAAATATAGAAAGCCATCATCATAAGCCCATAAAATCCCACAGCTGGACTTGGTAACACTTTAAAACATGCATTGCTCATGTGCTCATGATGAGTTTGATCCTCTAACGAGATTCGAACCCGTGACTGCAAAAGACAGAAGGCAAGGTTACTGCCACTATGCCAATCAGTCGTCAATGACAACTTCATGCGAACAATTTAATATATTTTTTATTATTCTTACTCGCATAAGGTTATTGCTTCACAGTAATCTAGTCGGCTACTTAATAAGAAACGTGTAAGTTGCTTTTCAAGTGCGTTGCGAATCTCGAATCATCCCTAGTCCATATCCGTGCCCACTACAGGAGGACGGACCTCCCCAGATCAGGAGGGGAATTAGGCCGTCGTCTACCGCGCTGGCCTAGTGCGGGTTGGTAGACTTCAGACACCCATGAGGGCATGCAGGTTTCCTCACAAAGTTTTTTTTCTCCGTTAAGTATATTGATGTCTACAATGTAAACCGTATACGAATTAGAAATAACTCGGTGGTACGGAACCGGGATCGAACCCACGATGTTTACGATCGCAAGCAGTGTCTGGCACCACTAGGCCACGAATGTACACGTAACCTCGAACATGAAATGTAAAATCACTCATTACGTAAAGGCCACTAAACGCTATTAAAACTTTATCAAATGTTAACAGGTGTGTGAATTTTCTTACATTCGAAATATCTCAACAAACTGCATTGAATTTACATACATACATTATTTTATGAAGCTGACATTGAGCCTGCATTTCATTTATTTTGTTACTAATTACACGACTGGTCTCCCACGGAGACCAAAAGAGGGCTATGGATAGCTACTTTGCTCGTAGCAAGTGGAAAGAAGTGGTCTCTACCTACCCCAATTCTTCGGTAGTATAGTGGTCAGTATCTCCGCTTGTCACGTGGGAGACCGGGGTTCGAATCCCCGCCAAAGAGCCAAGTAAAAAGTCGTGATTGTATGATATATGTTATTAATAAGTATTTTTCATTTTCTGTCATTTGCAATAATAAAGTAACTTTATTTTTTTTTGACATTATACAATTTTATTTCATTAAGGAGCTTTCGCCCGCAGCTCCGCCCGCATAAATGTCGGTTTTCCGCTACATGGCAAATCCCGAAACATAGATTTATATAAAAAGCCTAACACTTTTACTTGACCTCTCCTCCTTAACTTTCCTTAACGGCGGCTACTAAAACAGGGATCAAGCTATATCTTCAATTCTACTGGACCGATTTTGATGAAACGTGCCGCAGTATTTAAGTCAGTATAGTATCTTTAAGACTGTAGTAGTTTAACCAAAATCTACCCGCTGTTTTTTGCGTGAAGCCCGAACAAACAAACAAAAAACAAATATCGACGGATTTGGTTTCAAAAGTCCCTAATTAGTCGATCTGAGTAGTTCGTTTTTAAATATGCAGTTAACAATACATGGTGGTCTAGGGATGAGAACACCCGAATCGCGACCGAGAGGTCGCGGGTTCAAACTCCGATTCCGTACCACTGGGTTTTTCAAACTCACGTATGGTCTACCTTGTAGAAACTATGTAGACTTTGTAGACGGAGAATGAAAACTTCGTGGGGAAACCTGTATGCCTGCACGGGTGTGTGAAGTCTACCAATCCGCACTAGGTCAGCGTGATAGTCTATGGTCTAATTCAGAGGTTCCCAGACTTTTTTTTCTCATAGACCACTTTCAAAATTTAGCTGATTCCGGTGGACCCCCTGCAGCTACATTTCTACTATATTCCCAAAACTCGACAAAAAATGTAAAGATTAGATCTATGGAAATTTGCGTACGCTAACGTAGACCCCCGTCGTCTCCCGTGGACCCCTGGGGTCCACCTGGACCACTTTGGGAACTAAGGGTCTAATGCCCCTCCTGATTAGGGGAGGTCCATGGCCCTGTAGTAGTGACGAATAATGACTGAGGATGATGACGATTTTATAAAATTGACATATAGTTTGTAAGATGTCTATTATTTTTTTTCTTATTTAATAGATAAATTTTGATGCTCGTAAGACAAAGGTGTGCCGATTCTGTTGTAACAGAACTTAACAAATTTGGTCCCTCCCTATCTTTTTCTAATGTCAAACGCCAAAACGAGATAGCTACAATTTTAGCGCAGTCAGTTTCGTTTAGAAACGTCATAATTAAAAGATTTAGACGCGATTTCAGAACACACAAACTAAAGATACGCAAAAACGCAACATTTTTTGAACCGTTTGACAGAAACGTTGGTCGGTACTCGCTATAAATGTTTGCTATCTCTTTTTGACGTTTGACGTTAGAAAAAGATAAGGAGGGACCAAATTTAGTTAAGTTCTGTTACAACAGAATCGGCACCAAAACTACCTTAATGTTTTAATGTTAGGATTTTTAAGCTTTGCAAGCCACTAAACTACTATTATACTGTAGGTTTGCCTTTGACTTCATAGTTTAATGTTCTTAATATGTCTTTATAAATTTATAAATAATAATGTTTATATATAATTTAAATTTTCGAAATCGAACTAAATTTCAAACATGTACATATGTGCACCGGATCCTATCCTCTTTCTAATCTCAAATATCTAAGGTTTGCTGGAAGAAAACTCATTTTTGAGTTATGTTCGCCTTTGTACATAATATTTACAAATGTATTTATCTGTTTATGAACAATAAGAATAAATAAATGTATAAATAAGTTTGAAATGCTGTCGACAGTGTTTTAATGGGAATTTTGACACAAAATGAGACAAATAACAGACACGTGTATAATATGAACATTATAGGGATCCTAGTTTACCTACTATAATAAAAAAAAGTAATTGAAAAAAAAAAACAAAGCCGACTGAATGATTTTGATATACCCAGTGTCACTCTGACAGTTGAGACGAATCTAACGACACCTCTCAAACTAAAATCCATCGAGCCGTTTAGGTCACAGAGCGTGCAAAACAAATATACATACATACACTTGAAAAACATAACCCTCCTTTCGGTGCAGTCGGATAAAGAGTGGAATATTTCGTATATACACACAATAAATAACTAAACTTGGTTATGTTTTTCCGTAGAAATAATGATTAATTTTTATCGATTATTTGTGCATTTATGGTTTATCTATATTTAAAATCATAATACGTGATCACAACCCTAAACTGTTATGAAATACTATGAAAATCACCATATCACTAAATATATTGAGGGCAATTCAATGCACTTGTATTAATCTATACATTAAAATGAAGCAAGATGGTACGCACTATCCATATGCAGCCCGCGGTCCCCAAACCAATGCACAATATCACACCGAACATTACACAAGCGCCGTGCACTACACCTGACCGACACGAAAAGTGAGTGCGGCCAGACCGGTGAACGCGATCGACGGCTCCGAGGCCAAGTGAATAGAGGTCAGTCGGAAATTGGCCGTACCCTCCAGAGCCGGCAGGAACGACGCCAGCGACAGGCACGGTATCTTGGACTTCTTCTTCGTCACCATAATCTCGTCTTCGGACATATTCGGTAACATTAGAACGGGAGTGCGCGGCCGGACGTCCGCGCGCGACAACTCGCTCCGACTGCCTACCAACGTGTCCGACGTGCCGAGGTGAAGGTAAAGCGCGGTGCACAAGTCGCCGAGCGCCGGTATGGCGGCTCGCGGGCACACCTGCCGCCCCTAGCCAAGTCGACATTCGACAATCGTTGTCGCTAATAGAAACGAATAAAATGTATTGGAATGACACTTCTAATCGCCAAGTCACACGTGACTTATCGAGTAGAAATATCATTCCAATACATTTTTTTCGTTTCTATTGGCGATAACGATTGTCGAATGTCAACTTGGCTAGAGGGGCTGCTTACCACATTATTCGTCAGTGAACGAACATTTATTATGTCTGCCAACGCAAACTTACATCAGAACCTAAACCATAACATATCTTTTTTTTATCAATACAGTTGCGCAAAGATGGAACAGAAACAAAGACAACTTGCACTTTCCGTAAATATTCCTATAAAAATGTTACATTATTGTAAAAATATGTTTTTTTCACTAATTTTTTTTTTCTCAAAACAAATCATGACACGTACTCAACTAGATCACTAATACCCAAAGTGGTCTATATCGACCCCCAGGGGTCGACGATGACCTGCAAGGGGTCCACGCCAACTGTCAAAAACACATTCGAAGTTAATAAATTCACAACAATGTTATATTAACTACGCTTTGGGGGTCCACCCAAAAGTGAAGAACATTACAAGCGGTCTACAAGACAAAACAGTCTGAGGACCTCTGGACTAGATCGTTCTAAAAAGGGTTTATAAAGTATTAAGCTGTGCAGGTATGACAAGCAAAGGTGGCTTAAAACAGGTGCTGAAAAAATTACGATGACGATGAAAGTCATGTTATCAAATTAATCAGGACATACTAATTGTTACAAAAAAATCAATAAACAAGTGTATTGTATTTCTGTTAGAAGATTAACAAAGGTGTTAAATTATACGATAAAACTTTATAAGTATGCGTAATAGGTAGCTACAAAGTAAAAAGCTGATATAGAAAGAAAAAGAAAAAAAAACAAAAGAAATAACATGTATTCCGCCGACAAGGACAAAAAATAAAGACACATTAACAAAAGGAGAAAGCAATTAAAGATATAATATAATTAAATAAAAATATACAAAATGGATTGGTTTACAATCACAATATTATAACAATATATTATTATGCATCATGATATATATTATATCTATTATATTCACTACTAGCTTTTGCCCACGGCTCCGCCCGCGTGAATGTCGATTTTCCGCTACATGAGAAATCGATTAAAAAGCCTAAGACCACTTTTAATTGAGCTCTCATTCCTTAACAGCTGCTACTAAAACAGGGATCAAGCTGTATCTTCAATTCTAGGGGACCGATTTTGATGAAACATGCCGCAGTATTTAAGTTGGAATAGTACCTTAAAGACTGTAATATGTTGATTTTTGTTGGTGTAAAGCTCGAACAAACAAACAAATGTCGATGTATTCGGTTTCAGAAGCTCTTAATTAGTCGATCTCAGTAGTTTGTTTTTAATAATTTTGAAAATTTGACATTTAACAATTTTATAATAGTTTATAGATTATCAAAAGTAATTACTATGCAAGACGAGCCCTTACATGTCGAGACGGGGAGCCGGCTTTAAAGATGGTCGCTTGCTCGCTCGGCCTACATTCACCATTCGATGCGCGAACGCAGGCGTTGCGCGGTCGGTCTCACTTTCACTTACGATGACTGCACGTGTGAAAGAGTGACGGAAAACACTCAACAAACGTCATTGCCAATTGTCTCGCTTGTATTGAAGATTATAGCATCCTTCACAGAAGCCTTGCGATTGTAATGCAGAGACCGTACGTGTTCATCTAAATGAAAATTTAACCTTGTTTACCATTCGTTAAAGATTACAATACTGTCTGAACTGCATGCGTGTTATTAATGATTTTTATGATATATTATAAAAATTGATTAATGTTAAATTTTCCAAAATCAAAGATATTTAAAAACAAACTACTTAGATCGATTAATTAAGGGCTTCTGAAACCAAATCCATCGATGTTTGTTTGTTTATTCGGGCTTCACGCAAAAACCAGCGGGTAGATTTTGGTTAAACCGTTACAGTTTTAAAGGTACTATTCCGACGTAAATAATTCGGCATGTTTTATTAAAATCGATTCAGTAGAATTATAGATACATATACATATACAGCTTGATCCCTCTTAGTAGCCGCGGTTAAGATGCGAGAGCTCAAGTAAAAGTGATTCTAAAGATATTTTTATAAATCTATGATTGTTTCGGGATTTCCCATGTAGCGGAAAATCGTCATTCACGCGGGCGGAGCTGCAGGCTAAAACTAGTGATGTATAAATTGTTTGATATCCTATGCTAATATTATAAACGCGAATGTGAGTTTGTTTGTTACGCTTTTACGCTATTACTACTCAACCGATCATCATGAAGTTTTGTGTACATAATGTCAGGAGTACAGGGAAGGACATAGGATACATTTTATCCAGATAAAAAAGTTCCTAAGTAATAGGAAAAATAGTTTACAAAGTTATCAAATAATGGTATTTTCAACGGTATCTGACATGTATTTAAGGACATCGATGCGAGGGAAGCCGCAGGTAAAAGCTAGTATAATATATTCGTATTAATATAAAAAAATATGAAAAATCGTTTGTCCTTCTGTATGTTTTCTTCCCTCTTCACAACTCAATGGACGAATTTTAAATTTGGCAGAGATACGAATAGTTAGATGTGACTCCGACAGCTATTTTCATCACCAATAACAATATTGGTGATCAAGCTGCGAACTTCAGTTAATCTAATAGATTTTTATAAACTAAGTACCGCTAACTCGTTTACTGATCACGAAATCTCAGGAACTATCAGCCCCCCTAGCCAATTTGACATTCGACAATTGTTATCGCTAATAGAAAGGAAAAAAATATATTGGAATGACACTTCTAATCGTCAAGCCACACGTGACTTATCGAATAGAAGTGTCATTCCAATACATTTTTTTCTTTCTATTAGCGATAACGATTGTCGAATGTCAACTTAGCTAGGGGGCTCGTTTCCGAAAACGACCTCCTAAGGAAGAATTCAAGGGATAACGAAATTTGAAAAGGAAAATAATTAAATTCTATAAAATATTTTAATCGGCAAATTAAATTATTCATGGTTATTTTGTAAATTGTTTGTTTATATAACAATTTGAGACTATATTAATAAACTGCATCTGTGTAAATAAATACGAAGCGAGTCGGTTAGTATCTATAGAAAAGGATCATTATCCTTCGTCTATATTTATTCCTACTAAAGAGGCATGGACCTCCCCTAATTAGGAGGGGGATTAGGTAGTAGACACGCTGGCCTAGTGCGGTAGTTGATAAACTTCACACAACCCACGTGGACACGTAATTTATTAACGAAGATTCCTACTCTCATCATCATCATCATCATTTCAGCCCGTCGCTGTCCACTGCTGAACATAGGCCTCTTCAATCGAATTCTACTCTCCGTTGATTAAATTGTTGTTTATCATGTAGACCCTTAGTTCCCAAAGTGGTTCAGGTGGACCCCCGGGGGTCAACGGGAGACTCGACGGGGGTCTACGTTGGCGTACGCAAATTTCCATAGTTAGATCTAATCTTCACATTTTTCGTCGAGTTTTGGGAATATGGTAGAAATGTAGCTGCAGGGGGTCCAACGGAACCAGCTTAATTTTGAAAGTGGTCTATGAGAAAAAAACCTCTGATGTAGACCATACATGAGTTTGAAATAACCCAGTGGTACGAAACCGGAATCAAACCGTACCTTTAATTGTACTTTTGACTCACGCTCATGATATTTTTTCATCATCCCCAGTCCACATTCATCCCCACTAAAGAGGTACGGACCTCCCCTAACTGGGGGGCGGGGGAATAGGCCGTAGACACGCTGGCCTAGTGCGGTAGTTGATAGACTTCACAAACGCATGCCGTCATGCAATCTCCTTACGAAGATTTCCTCTCTCCATTGAGTACATCTGAACTCCTTGTACAACCTAGACCTATACCGTAAACTAGAATATTATTATTATTACATTGGTGTCTCTACGTTCTAGACCGTGCGTGAATTAGAAAAAAATCAGTGGTACGAGTGTGGAATCCAACCCACGACCTTTGATCGTATTTTTGACTCACGATCATGAGTTACATGTAAAAAACGTGAAAAAAATCAGTGGTACGAGAGTGGAATCCAAC
>WUAW01020483.1:19741-31856 GCA_017165845.1 Thaumetopoea pityocampa | reverse complement strand
TGTACGGTCTACATTGTAGACACCGATGTACTTAACGGAGAAGGAAAACTTCGTGAGGAAACCTGCATGCTGACATGGGTATGTGAAGTCTATCAACCCGCACTAGGTGACTGGCGCGGTAGACTACGGCCTAATACCCCTCTTGATTAGGGGAGGTCCGTGCCCCTGTAGTGGGGATGATATGGACTGGGGATGAACAGGATAACCAGTTATCCTAGTACAACCCTTAACTACTGCTCACAAGATCCACGAGAAGGGATAAAGTGACGCTATTATTATGCTGGTACCACAAAGCAAAATATTCATTTCGTATTAAATATATTTATCAGGATTGGTTTATGATTGAAAATGTCAAATTCACATCGAGAACTGAAACATACTCACTATAAACTTTAGAACATTATTATCAACTGAGATACGATACAATGAAAACTCTAAGTGTAATGGAAACTAAACTAATATGAGATTGCTTAATGCTTAAACCGAGCCAATCAAAGTTATTGTTTGGGGACCGGTTGGTCCCAAAACAATAACAAGTACCTTTCGTAACTGTATCGGTGTTACGAATGTGGGTGAGACTGTTTTTATTCAATTGCTTATTACGTTCTCACACCGTCAGATATTTGAGGCACAATTTATACACGCTGCTGTCAATTCTAATAAAGACTCTCCCTATCTCTTTCTAATGCCAAACACCAAAACGAGGTAGCAAATATTTTTAGCGAGTACCAACCTACATTTCTGTTAAATGGTATAAAAAGCTTGCTTTTTTGCGTATCTTTAGTCGGTATGTTCCGAGGTTACGTCTAAATTTCTTAATTTTGACGTGTCTAAACAAAACTGACAGAACCAAAATTGTAATTATCTCGTTTTGGTATTTAACGTTAGAAAAAGATAGGAACAGACTAAATTTAGTTAAATTCTGTTACCGCAGAATTATCACCACAGTAGTACATATATTGGTGGTCTAGTGGTACCAGACACGACTTGCTATCAAGAAGGTTGTGAATTCGGCCCTGTCCTGTACCACTGAGTTATTTATAATTCATGTACATCTACATTGTGAACGGAGAAGGAAAACTTCGTGAGGAAATGTGCATGCCCGCATGCGTGTGTGAAGTCTATCAACACGCACTGGGTCAGCGTGGTAGACTACGGCCTAATCCCTCTCCTGATCAGGGGAGGTCCGCCCGACAATACTTGCACTGTATATGTATATACATTTCCTCTACATCGAACCGTAAGTACACTGCTACAATTTGATATAGAGGAAGTCGTAGTCTATTCGGTATTCAAGCATATCTTTTATTTTATTCTTAGAAATGCCTACGCAATAGGACGCTATGGTCCTATTACGTAGGCATTTACTCGTCTATACGAGTTAATGAATCTAATATAACATTAGGTCATTAATGAAACGCCCGATTACCTAACTGAAGTATCAAGTTTGATACCCGATGTCTCCGATATTTCGACCGTCTTTTGTTTTTCTTTTTGTATTAAAAAGCACACCATCTGGCTTTCAGATACTCACTTTTGTTTTTAATAGTCTATCGTATAGTCTTAGAGTTTAATATTGTAAGCCTTGGATTAGTCAAAAATCAACTCAAGATTTTTTCTCTAGTAGTAGTGATTAATAAGCTGTCGTCAAAATGGCAACGTTGTATTAATAGTTTCGGCGTATATTTTTATTAATTATATTACTTTTTGCCCGAGATATAATAAACCAAACTTTCAGTCTCAAATCTGACGTTTCATATTTAATGAATAATAACAGTACTGAAAACTGGTTTACTGTTGTAAGATCAAGACTGGATGACTTTTGTCGCGGTGTTGTATAAGCAACACTATTATTTACTAGCTGTGGCCCCCGTTTTCACCGGCGTAAACTATTCTCTAACTCGGAAACCTTCCCGCGGTTGTACAAAACAACTTATCAAAGTTTAATCTTATTTGGATAAATGTTACAGGAGTGCATAAGGAACAAACAAAGAAAAATTTATTATTATATATGTAATTAGGGAGTACTTAATCTTTTAGCCTGTTCGGCAAATAGACTTAAGTATACGGGTAAGCAACCTCGGCCCCCCGAGCTACTACTGTCTCTTCCTACTCCTTCCGAGATAGTAGTATCC
This sequence comes from Thaumetopoea pityocampa, assembly GCA_017165845.1. Lineage (NCBI taxonomy): Eukaryota > Metazoa > Arthropoda > Insecta > Lepidoptera > Notodontidae > Thaumetopoea > Thaumetopoea pityocampa. Next base: position 29,721 of record WUAW01020483.1, on the reverse strand, counting down.
TATATCCTATAGTCCTTTTCCTAAATTCCATATTCCTTCCTCAATACACCGTTCCTACCTCATCCTCTTTCCTTTCCTCCCCATTAAGCCGTGGAAACGCAATGAGGAACTTTTGAACCTTGTAAAATGGCAGCGTCGTGGTTTGCCACCCGACACGTCTCGTTGCCCGGAGGCGAAATGTGAGCTGCAGATAGCCACTTTGCTACATTAAACGATTGTAGCAGGTGGAAAAAAGTGGCTTCTGCCTACTCTAATGGGAAAAAGGCNNNNTATGTAGTATGTACTATGGTCTCTGCCTACCCTTAAGGGATATCGGCGTGAGTGTATGTATGTATGTATATGTAGTTATAGATTTTATCTAGGTAGATACTGTATACCTATATTGCAAAGGTCAATCTGATGTGTGACACCAGCTTAATAATACCTGATGTGATGATTGTTTGTTAGTTACATGAATCCACCGTAGAACAGATTGATGTTTGTGATGACTGCAATAGTCGCCAGTACAGCTACCGGGCTGTGATTATAAAACTTGATAAAATTGGGTTTTTATTTATATATTTGAAATTAACACCATCTAATGTAAATAATATTGAATTAACATTAACTTAATAATTAACAACATACTTTTTTTGTTAATCTATAAATATTTGTGAATTTTCCATTTAACGTAAAAACCGACATTTAGGTGGACGGAGCCGCGGGCTTAATCTAGTATATCGTACAGCTTAAGTAACTTAATATTTTATCATATCTACATATAAAAATTATGATGCTAAATAAATTGAATTTAAGCTCATAATAATTTTCACCATTACGAACGGCTGCATTGTCTTCTCCGGGGCAAGTGTTAAGTGGTCTGAATTGGCGTTTGGGCCAATTCAAACAATTGTAGCGCAGATGCTGAACCAGTACTAATTAATACTAATTTTAGAGTTTCTTCTAAAGATTAGCGAGAGTTAAAACTTTCGGATTAGTTTCAAAATAAGTACATTCAACTTTGATCTTAAGTGTTATTTAATAATCGATTATATGCTGTGTGAACTAGCTAAGGGATATGCCCGGATAATGGGCAGCAAGCAGCACTATCCTGTTCTTCAATGAAAATTTGTTGCGATCGTCAAGCGTGAAGATTATGACATTTTTTTTAAAATGAGGAGGCCTGCGTCCTTAGGGGACTAGATACTACTATCAATAAATATATGTTTATTGGTTTAATCAAAATTGGTTTATTGGTTTCTTCTTTTTCCCGCATTGAATAAGCAAAAATCGATGTGACTTTTAGCATTTACTTTCTTAAATAACTGGAGAATAACACACTACTTTTATTCCTACAAAATGTGCGTTTTTTGTCCTGAGATAGCATACACTATGGGTGTAGTTCACATGAGCAAATTCGTGTGTGACCCCTGCCATGTTTGATAAGACCATCATCAGCGTCATTCCAGTCTATAGTCAGGGGCATGGACTTCTCCTGATCAGGAGGGGGATTAGACCGTAGTCTACCACGCTGGCTTAGTGCGGATACGTAGACTTCATACACCCATGCGTGCACGCAGGTTTCCACCACTTGTTGTCGAAATCGGAACTCCATGGCACAGAAGACAGGGTCACTCCCACTGTGATAACCAGTCGTCAAAAATACCTATGTGCATTTACACACGAACCTAAAATTTAAACATAAACAAGCATTAAACTCTGTTATTACTAAACTATGTTGAACCTAGAACTCGATCAGATTGCGCGAGGATGTCCAACTAATTTTGAATATTCCATTCAATTTAAACTTTTAATTTAGTTTTGTAATACACATACCAGTATGGAGACTTTAAAAAACCAAATAGTCGTATATAAAACCTACCCATCAATAATAATAATATTCTTTTCTTGTACCGTCTGTCTTCTGGAATGTTCTCTCTACCTGGTTTGGTCGTCAACTACCCAAAGGTTGACTGCTAGAAAACTCATTTGACATTAAATCCACCTTTACATCTATCTATACTATTATTAAATTATTAAATTATTAAATTTTGTAAATCAAATATATTAAAAAAAAGTAAAATTTTGAGAAACGCCGATATACGTATACATTTCTTTCTAATCAGAAACAGGTTTACGAATTTTCCTGCTTCTTCTTTCAAAAATGACAGATTTCCATAGAACGGTTCATTCCTTATTTTACCTCCTTAGGGGTGAAATTTCCAAAAATCCTTTCTTAGTGGATGTTACAACATAAAAGGCAATTACTGCTAAAACTTCAAATTTATAGCCCCAGCGTCTTAGGCTCTGCGATGATGAATCAGTCAGTCAGTCAGGACAAGTAATTATATATGTGTAGATATTTCTATCGTCGAACTCATAGAACAATCTCAGTTTTTATTTGTTCGGTGGTCAGACTGCTAAAATCCTTACATTATTGCAGGGATTGACTTTATATTAAGTTAATATAGATACGGACGCAACGCCTAGTACAAAACTCACGACAAAAATGTCCACAGTTGACGTATACACATTTATAGACACTTCTATGATTGAATAATTAAATTCAAAGGCTACTGCTTAAAACACAGTGGTTAAAATCGCATAAAACGTTATATAACACACAGTAGCATTCATTTGGAACTTCCTTTGTTGTTGATAGTCTATAAAAATTCTTCGAACAAAGAAGTGCACCCGGTGGATATTGCACTTACTTATTTATTTATTTACACTTCACACACAACTAGCATATGGGCGGACTTAATTCTACCAGTCAATCTTTAGATGGTGCTGACATTAGATAAGGAACGTGAAGTAACTGATGTAAAATAAAGGATTATGAAACGCATGTTTATCTAACTAAAGCTTATACAATATACTAATAGATGGATATTATATATAAGTACATAAATATAGGATACAAAATAGACTAATACAATAAAAGTATAATACAATACTAATATAATAACATACATACATACAGTCAACCTCTTTCCCATTGGAGTAAGCAGAGACCTCTTCTTTCTACTTGCTACGGTCGTTTAATGAGCAAAGTGGATATCCACAGCCCACAGTTCGCCGCCGTGGGCAACGAGATGTGCCGGGTGGCGAACCACGACGCCGCCATTTTATGAGGTTCAAAAGTGATTATCGTGCCTCATTTCGTACCCACGGCTTAGTGGATAGGAAAGGAAAAAGGATGTGGTAGGAAAGGTGTACTGAACAAGGAATATGGACTATAGGGTATAGGATACTACTATCTCGGAAGGAGTAGGAAGAGACAGTAGTAGCTCGGGGGGCTGGGGTTGCTTACCCGTATACTTAAGTCTATTTGCCGGACAGGCTAAGTTCTCCCTGACCTTAATACAATAAAAGTATAATATAATACTTGATGCACTTCTTTGATAGGGACATTTTTCGCCCGGCAGTGTGTATCGATAGATACGTATATACGGTCTAAGATTCCAGGTGATAAAGTTCACGTGTGACAATAAAATTTAAAAAAAAATCCTCGCGCGCCTACGGTACATTGGGTTTTTATGGTTGCTAGGATTCAATTATAAACTCATTTTGTAAGTGCATTGGACCACATCATTTTGTCCGTACCATTGCATGCGTAACGGTGTGGGAAGGTCGAAGTGACCTCGCGTTCAGGAGCGCCACCGTACGTAATATATACAGGTAGGTAATGGTGGTAATTCTGTGGTAACAGAACTTAACTAAATTCAGTCTCTCCCTATCTTTTTCTAATGTCAAACGCCAAATCGAGATAGCTACAATTTTGGTGCTGTCAGTTTCGTTCAGCCACGTCAAAATTAAAAGATTTAGACGCGATCACGGAACATACGGACTAAAGATACGCAAAAATGCAATATTTTTTTGAACCATTTAACAGAAATGTAGGTTGGTGCTCGCTATAAATGTTTGGTATCTCATTTTGGCGTTTGATATTAGAAAATTATAGGTAGGGACTAAATTTAGTTCTGTTACAACAGATTCTGTTGTAACAGAACTAAATTTTTATATAGCCCCAATAAAAATTATCGCAACATGCTTTGGGTGATATGAGCAAAATTTTTTTTAAAGAGTTTTTTTTAATTTATTGAGGACATAAAACAGTTATACATTATGTATTACTTAAATAACAAATACACGAAATGTTAAGTAAATCTATATACCACACTAATGTCCACAGCGTAAATATACAAGAAACAAATGAAAATAGAAGCGCGCGCGGTGATGATTACTGATGAAAATTCAAAAGATAAACCAACAAATCAAAACAAATAAACGTGGTTATTATATTGTAGTTAACTTTTTTTTTAATTTAATAGATAAAGTAAAACAATATCAAGACTATGATAGTGTGTGTTATACGTGACAATTTTTAAGGAGAGGAGTGCAAAAAATCGATAAGAAATGTGTTTTAAGACACATTTACTAGTAGGAATTAGTCTGGTTCCTGTTTAATATTAGTCGTGATACACATTATAATAGAGTCGCTTCATCTTTTCCTGTCCAACTATCATGATTCTAAATTAATAATACCTATCTATACTATTATGGAAAAAGGTCCTTGAATGGAGGCCACGTACTAGCAAGCGCAGTGTGGGACGGCCACATACGAGATGGACCGACGACCTGGTGAGGATCGCTGGGTCTCGCTGGATGCAGGTGGCTATAGACCGGTCGCGCTGGAGTTCGATTGGAGAGGCCTATTTTCAGCAGTGGACAACTATGGGCCGAACTGATGATGATGATGATATCATTATAACATTGTTACCTATCTATTCTATACTATTATAAAATTGTTAATTGTCAAATTTTCAAAAATCAAAGATATTGAAAAACAAACTACTCAGATCGACTAATTAATGGCTTCTGAAACCAAATCCATGTTTGTTTGTTTATTTGTTGGTTTGTTCGGACTTCAAGCAAAAACCAGCAGGTAGATTTTTGTTAAACTGTTACAGTCTTAATGGTACAATTCCGACTTAAATACTGCGGCATGTTTCATCAATATCGGTCCAATAGAATTGATGCCGGGTTCGAATTCTTACTAAACGTTGACCGTTTCTAATATCCTCTTCTCCAGTCCATATTTGTCCCCACTGAGGGTCACAGACCTCCCCTAATCAGGAGGGATTAGGCCGTAGTCTGTAGTATTTCTAGTATCGTCATTATCATCATCCCCAGTCCATATTCGTCCCTACTACAGGGACACGCACGTCATCATGGGAGGGATTAGGGCCGTAGTCTACCGCGCTGGCCTAGTGCGGGTTGGTAGACTTCACACACCCATGCATACATGCAGGTTTCCTCACGAAGTTTTCCTTCTCCGTTGAGTACATTGGTGTCTACAATGTAGACCGAATATGAATTAGAAATAACTCAGTAGTACGGGACCCGGATCGAACCAACGACCTTTCGATGGCAATCATTAGAATCCTGAAGATAGAGGTAATTATGACTGTAGTAGATTTCGTTTTACCATCAGGTTTCCTCGCGAAGTTTTCCTTCTCCGTTGAATATATTGGTGTTTACAACGTAGACCGTACATGAATTAAGAACACAGTGGTACGGAATAGGGATCGAACCCACGAACTTTTCATAGCAAATCGGGTCTGGCACCACTAGTTTCTACTATATAGATACATAATTCAGTATTATCAAGCATCCATCTATTTCCGAGTACCGGTGGGCTTAACCGTTAGTCATCGCGCTTAACCTATGAACTGACTTAATTATAATTGTACAGGTCATGTCAAATTATTCTGGACCTTAAAATCATGTGATTCATTAAGATACAATTTAGTGCATTTGTATATGGATGAATCAACTTCTTTTGTAACTGCTGGATAAATGTGCCCGGATAAAATATTATCATATTACTACCATTTATTGCACTACATTTTATAAATAAACATCATTAAACTTCAATATTTTTTTAATTAACTCTGAGACGTGGTGCTTCACAAAAGGACTTTTTCAGAGGCTCAATGTCGCGCAGCGAGCTATGGAGAGGGCTATGCTCGGTATTTCCAAAGATATCTAACCTTTGTTTTTTTTTTGCATGAAGCTCGGAATAAGAAACAGACGCGAAGAAATCAAAAGATGGTTTCCGTTTCAGAAGCACCTAATTAGTCGATTTGAGTTAGATTTTTTGGAAATATCTATAATTTTCTGACACTGACCTTTTAAAATTTAATACGTGCCTGTTCAAAAAGTGATCTGGGACCGAAGGCCGTACGCCTTTAAAAAAAGAACGAATTTCATGACCCCTGCTTTTATAACATTTACAAAATATCTATAAATTTATAATATTCAAAACTACTTATCATTTGTTGCAGATATACAAAGATGGCGGATGGCATAATGAACTTCATGGACGAAGTAAAAGCCACTGTGAAACCCAGTGAGCTGACAAAGTACGTATACCTTAATGTTGTAAGATAAATAGATAGACACGAGAAAAAATTTAATGATACATCATCAACATCATTCCCCGTCCATTTTCGTCCCTACTATAGGGACACTCGCCTCCCCTTATAAGGAGGGGAGTTAGGCCGTAGTCTACCACGCTGACTTAATGCGGGACTTCACACACCCATGCGGGCATGCAGGTTTCCTCACGAAGTTTTTCTTCTCCGTTGAGTAAATTGGTGTCTACAATGTGGACCGTACATAAGTTTGAAATAAACCAGTGGTACGAGACCGGGATCAAACCCATTGACACACGATGAAACAATACATCTTAACTTTTCTACATAAAAATACGAACTGGCTATTACAAAGTTCCCGGAATCTAAAGCTCTGAACAAAAATAAACACATCGAGGATACTGTCAGAAGCTAAAGAAAACATTATTTACTAAAATCCCTCGAAAATTTTTCGTTAACAGTATGATTTCTGAGTGAAACTTTCCGATTTCTTCTGATTGATCTGATTGATTTCTGATTTCTTCCTGATTCCCGATTAAGTTCATTCAATCACAATACGCACACGAATCCACTAGTGTGTGTCTATTATATTAATAAAAATCCCAACTTTCTAGCCTATCCTTTGAATGTTTTATATTCCCCTGAAGGAACCTTGTCATACGATTTCTTCTTTTCTCTTTGATATACCACAACACACTTCTAGCCAGTCAACACAAAAATTACAAGTTTCACGGCGATGCTTGGATAAGAAAAACGACACTTCCTTTGGTTGTTCGTCTGTATGTAAGCGGGGGCGAACGGGCAAGCGGGTCACCTGATCACCTGGTTAGTGATCACCACTGCCCATAAACACCCGTAACACCTGAAGAATCGCAGGGCGTTGCTGGCCTTTGAGAAATTTGTAAGCTCGTTTAGTGAAGGTCCCCAAGTCGTATCCGCTTGGAAAAACCATCTCTGGGCGCGTATTCCACAGAACAGTAGTGTGCGGAAAAAAATGCGCAAGAAACGTACAATGCTAGATGGCCAACTGTCCAAGTGATGACAATGAAATTTTAAATTTTGGCGAGATATGCGGTGATAGATTTCAGCGGCTGGAATTAGCACAAAGATGCAGAGAGATGCTATGTCTCTTCGCAGGGCTAGCGGATCTGGTCGCTTGGAGATCCCTTGGTCACACACACAAACAAAGCCATCGTCACAGCTTAACTGATATGATGATGGCTTTGAAATTTGCTAGGAACATGAACAGAAATGAACACAAAATTTATTGAGTTTCTAATTCTTTATTAAGAACACATGTAAATAATGTTCTTATAGCATATAATTATATTCGCTGAATATACTCTGTCTACGGTTTCTCAAAATAGACTTGTCAGAGGTACATTATTATCCTTATATTTACTAAATAGCTTTTGCCCGCGTCTCAACCCGCGTGAATATCGGTTTTCCGCTACATGGGTAATCCCGAAACAATTATAGATTTATATAAAAAGACTTATAACCACTTTTACTTGACCTCTCGTACTTAAACGGTAACTAATAAAACAGTAACTGAGCTGTATTTTCAATTTTACTAGACAGATTTTGATGAAACATGCCGCAGTATTTAAGTCTGAAAAGTACCTTTAAGACTATAACTGTTTGATCAAAATCTACTTGGTTTTTGTGTGAAGCTCGAAAAAACAAACAAACAAACAAACATCGACGGATTTGGTTTCAGAAACCCTTAATTAATCGTACTGAGTAGATTCTTTTTTAAATATTATTGATTCACAAAACTTAACATTAGTTTTATAATAGATATATAGATTACTAGCTGTCGCCCGCTGCTCTGCTCACGTGGACTTCCTATCTACTCGAAACACCTCCCTTATTCATAATTTCTTCGCAATGGTTTTGCTTATCGACTTGCCAGATAAACATTGTGTTAGCTGGGCTAGTATGCATGATATAAAAGTAATTTATAGCCTATACTACTTAGAAATTATGTAACTTTCTACCAGTGAAAAATTTTTACAATTGGATCAGATTACCTCCTACACACAAACTTACAAACAAACAAATTTTACCTTTTTTTAATATTATTATTGTATAGACTCTTGTTTTTTTTTAAACTTCGTACTGTACGAAGTTAAACTCTTGATATAAATAACATCAAAATTATACCTATTTGAAAAATAATTGCTTTATTTTACTTTCATATTCAATATTTTCTTATATTTTCATGCCTGTTATTCCAGGACAGGTAGGTAGACATAATACCTTGAAAGGAAATATTCCAAGATTTAAATGAATACAAAGTAATAAATGTAATAAGACCATGTATCAAGAAGGCCAAACTTGTTTGACTTTCATCACGCTTAATAGGAATAACATAGCACAGTACATAGATACCTACTTAAACAATAGACATTTAAAAAATGTGAGGTACTGGGATTGATATTGTGCTGTGGCTCACAAAGTCCTGTATACAAATCTCTTATTTCAATAGTTCAATCTGGAAGTTCATAGTCTTTACACCTCAATTGAATGCTCAATGAAAATCACCCGGTTGAAAGCATATCCGGCAGCCGAGTGACACACTACACAGGTTTTAAAATGAATATCGTGAGACTAAAATTTTATATATATTACATAGACACATATATAAACTCACGCCGGTATTCCATAAAGGTAAGCAGTGACAGTTCGTCACATACCACGATCGTGACACACCTGTCTCCTCATCCACATTCATATATATTTCATAGACTTTCGTCAATTATAGGTCTTACGAACTTGACCTATTATATTCAACACCTCCATGCAATACCATACCATAAGTGTCTATATATACACTCTAGTGATAGTAACCAGGAAAATTGAGCATATACGTAGTCGGTCCCATAATGAACTGGTCTGATATAGTTCTACGCGAATTGTCGATACACGTTATGTTGCATCGAATAGTACATTTATGATGTTATTTACACACGAAAAGGCATCGACATGAAAAGCGTAGTCTCAGTTTAGTAGTGGTTTGAACAACAAGTGTCGCGTATTTCTTCAAAATGTCAAAAATCGAGTACCGAAGCGTCATAAAGTTTCTATTTAAGGAAGGCTTATCCCCGCCCAAATAAAAGAACGATTAGATGGTGTGTTTAAGGAGTCTGCCCCCTCTTATAGCACAGTGAAAATTGGGTCAAAGAGTTTTGCCTCGGGAGAGAAACCGTCGAAAACATCGGTCATGACGGTCGACCCGTGGAAGTGCTCACTCCCGAAACTATTGCTCTAATCGAAGAGGAGGTTTTAAGTGACCACCGTTTGAAGATTAGAGAAATTGCGGCTAGACTTGGGCTCTCTAAAAGTACCGTCCATCGTGCAATCTGTGAACATATTCATATGAAAAAAGTCAGTGCAAAATGGGTTCCGAAACTTCTTTCAGCTGTTAAGAGACAGGAGAGAATGCGCTGTGCTTTCGAGTTTTTGGATCTTTGTAGAGAAAACCCAAAGAATGTGATCCAGCGACTAGTGACTGGTGATGAAACTATGATCTTGTATTATGATCCAGAAAGTAAGCGG
>WUAW01020481.1:251-13577 GCA_017165845.1 Thaumetopoea pityocampa | reverse complement strand
TACAATTTAACATTGAATATTACGAAATTAGGGGGGTGGTCTATACTTTTGTCGCGGAGTGTACATATCTACGAAATTGATACATAGTCAGTTATCATTTCTAATGTCGATTCCAGGGTCACTACGAGTTTGTACGAGTACAACATTACAGTAGATCCACTAGCAAGGGACAAGAATTTAATAGCCTAACTTAGAGGTTAGGCTATGGTTCCCGTTACGGTACGGTTACCTAGAGGTTAGAGGTTACGAAAGATCGTAACAAGCGGGGGCCTGAACGTCTATATAAAACGATTTCCGCAAAGGATGCCAACCTGAGTGGCTCATGTCGCTGTGAGCACCTTCAGGAGCTGCTGAGGTGCTAGGGGGAGTTAATCCCCCCCACCCAGAAGTGTTCAAAAGAGCGAGAGACTGAGGGGCATTGGTATGTTATCCACATCGGAACCCAAACCCCCTCAGTGTGTCAATGAAGGCCACCACAGAGTTATTAGTCAGTAGGAGTCTGACACGCCCCGCAAGTCGCTCTCGAGATTTGCGAAAGTCCTATGTAGGATTTTCTCTGCGAGGAAAAAAAAAAGGTTACGAAAGACCGTAATTCGGGACTAGAGCCGAAAGACGTACCGATTGTTCCTGGAACGCCATTACGGAGTTGGAGTACATGAAAATGTCCGCTCAAAATGCAGACCACCACTGGTGGGCCACAGTCATATGCTCGCGTGCCCCTGAGGCTCACTACGTAAGCGAAGAGGGAAGTGGGGTTTTGCCAGTAAGAGTCTGTCATAACAGTCATAACACGCTCGCTTACTTCACAGCAATCGTGTATTCTAAGCAGGATTGTCGAACAAAAAAAGGTTACGGTAGACCGTATAATTGAATTTTTATTTTAGGAGATGAGTTCGTTGCAACGCTTATTGCAATTGATAAAAAAACTGCCGATTGTTAAGGTCAACGCATTTAATAGAAACAGAAAATCTTAGTCTTAAAAATGTCTTCATGGTCAGCAGATAACAACATATTGCGCTGGATTCTGAGACAAGAGGAAAAACAAAGTTTTTTTTTGATATATTGAATAAGGAAATATGGTCGGAGATGACGATCAATGAAGACCCTCAGTAGTGTCAAGAGAGGCCATATCCCGATATGGCCTCTCTTGACACTACTGAGGGTCTACGGGGAAAATCTTAAAAAAAGATTCCCAATCTTCTATAGGAAAACGGGAGTATGTAGGACTATACATTACTAAAACTCCCGAGTTTTAGTAATGTATAGTCCTACATACTCCAGTTTTCCTATAGAAGATTGGGAATCTTTTTTTAAGATTTTCCCCGTATATCTTATTCCCCGGGTATTCACTGACCGCTTAAAGTATAATTATTCAATTAATTTAAAATCTCGTCATTAGTCAATACTTACCCTTTTTTTTATTTTATATCTGTAGATGACATGAAAGCAAAAATTATAACACAGATCACCGATAAAAAGTTTTTTAAATATTTTTTATCTGTTAATAAATTTTGAGCTGCTGATTTAGAATGTGAACTACAATTTCGTAAATCACGTCACTTATGGGTTTATATGGGCACATTTTTATAAAAATATATCGAAAAAAGCAATTAAATATTTCCATCGCTTTAAAATAATAATCCTGTACTCGTTCTACACATATTGCGCTCTTTCACTCTCCCTTTAAGTTGAAATACTGTAGAAGTCTATTAGCACTAACTCGTCTATCAAGAGCAAGCGACTGATTTTAGGGATTTATTTTTATCTATAAATAGGGTGTTTTGGTGTTTAAAAACTAGTCCGGTTAATATATTTTATTATGACATATTCATGGACAATATATCACTACAGTACGATCAGAATAAAATAGACAATTCTAGGTAGAGTGATCCATAGAAATAAAACAGACAAATTTAATCTACGGAAATCAACAAAAATAAGTTTTTCCTAAAAAAAAATTGTAATCGAATTGATTCTTCATATACGAGTATGTTCAGGATTTCTAGGAGCTAGTAAAATAATACAGTCGTTTCAATTGGAACCCCTCTGACCTTCAACAGTTATATAATATAAAATATCGTTTTATAATACACTTGTGACTATTATCAAGAGTACTAACAATATATAAAACAACTTTAATAAAATAATAATTCGTGACCCGTGCAATTAGTTTTTAAAACACACCCATTTCTAATGGCGATCGTGTGTCTATGGTTCCTAATCACGTCATCACGGTCGACCTTCACCGCGAAGCGATACAGGGAGGCGTGCCCGCCGTAACTTTCAACTCATGCAACGTATCGTTCAAATCAAGTTCAAATGTGTTTCTATATAACTTTCTTTATAACTAAACAATGCTTTGAGCACACATTTCAATTTGATCCTATTACTAAATTCTTATAACGTTTATCTACTAATAACATTTATAACCCTACTACCCGTAGACGTTAGGGTCCTAAAGTGCTGGAATGGCGACCCCGTACCGGAAAGCGTAGTGCGAATCGACTCCCGACTAGGTGGACCGATGACTGAATGTCGCGGGTAATCGGTGGATGCAGGAGGCTTATAGCGGTGTGGCGATCATTAGAGAATGCCTTTGTCCAACAGTGGATCTCTGTGGGCATATATGATGAGTACTACATACTAATAGTATAGTTCGACCGATGAGATGTGGCCACACTAAACACAAGCTCTCCGAAATTTCGCGCCTTTCGCACGAAATTCGGTCCGGCTCAAGACTCGTCGGTCGATGTTTATATGCCGCTGAATCATGGCCACTTTAAATGTAGACTTCGAACGTTTGCGCCTTTCGCACGAAATTCTTTTTGGCCAAGACTTATCAGCCGACCTAGCAAAAGTTAAAACATTTTACATTATGATCTTAGAACGTACACTTTTATACAAAATAATTAATACGTATATTATACACGTTTGTAGTAGCATTTACATTTATAATAAAATTTATAAATAAATACATCATAGGTCGTATATTTACGAGTCCCGGGAAAAAAATCGAGACTCGGTCTGGTCTCGAAGTTCTCAAAAAAACGAGACTTTCGAGACTATTTTAAAAGTAAGTTTCATACTCATAGGCTAGGCATTTAAGCAGTCAATACAAGATATTTCAATAAAATAGTTTATTAATCATATTGTTACAAACTTAAATACAAATAAAATTAACAATTATTTATAAAAACTTTCTTAATTTTTATATTGGGCACGTAAAACAAAGCATTTTTGCACTTTCAGACAGAGAGATTTTGATTTTAGTATAAAAGTAACCTGCGTTAGTAAAAACCTCTGTGCTTTTACGTCAGTAGGTGATAGATGTTAGATAGTTATAGCAACGGTTTAAGTATTTCTCTCTGTCGCCACCATTTTCAGAGAGAGAGCTTTTTCCACATCCAAGGTTATTTGCAAGTCATGGATAGACATGGAAGAATTATTCTCTCCTATGCCTTATTGGAATTTTAACAAATTATTATTAACTATTATTATTATCTAGCTGCTCTATTGTCGTTAAACTTATGAGCTCCGCAATCGTCATATCATTGAAATCACTGGTATTTGCTGGATAACTCTCAATTGGTTTTTCAATTTGAGATTTATTTAACCTTTCGTAGAATATTTTCAATGATAGTGTAATTTCGTCGTTGCTTAAAGTTTGAAAGGCTCTTGGATCCAGCTTTTTTTCAAATAACTAAGAAGGATTGTATAAGTATTGTAAGTAAATCTCAAGTCTCGTTATTTCCGAGAATGGAGATAGCAGTCTCGAAAATATGAAAAAATCGTCGAAACTCTCAAAATTTTCAAGACCGAGACCGACCGAGACTTGGGATGAAACCCCTAGGTACCTACCTATCAAGTTTCGCGAAAACCAATTAACTGTCAAGACAAAACAAGCGTTAATTAGTTATTAAGTAGTAAGCGTTATTTTTTTAACGCCTAGAATTCTTCTCTTACTGGATATTTTTATTTTGCATAGCTGTAATATTTTTACAATTGTAGATAAAATTATAAGCAAATGTCTAGAGCTTGTATTTTTTATGCTTATTTACTAGTTTATATTACGAAAGCATTGAATTTTTATTTGTTCATTTTCCTACACAGGGCTTTTGGTAGATGAGACTTTGATGAACTAATATTTTTTTTTAAATTTCGATTATGTTATCTAAACTCGTTAACGTTTGTAACATGTTATATGTTATCTTGTATCGTTAACGTTTACTCTTTCATAGCGTTCAAAAGTATTATATTTTTTTCTAAAAGTGGTTATAATTTTTTCTTTGTGCGTTTCATTTTGCTACCTTCTGTTCCAATTGGTCCCGGGTTTGAATTCTGGGAGGGACAACTTCGTGTGATGAGCACGAATGTTTGTACCCGAGTCGTGGATGTGTTCGACTATATATGTATTAGCATTTACCTATATAAGTAAGTATGTCGTTGTCTAGTACCCAAGACAGAGGGAATCCTGATTTGGGGTTAGATCAATGTGTATGAAAGAAATAATGACTGTCCACAATCTTACACATAACGTATATTATGTTACACATAACGTATTAAAAAAAAATTATAGAAATAAGACTTATTTATATTATACGAGTATACAAATAGTCAGGGAGTACTTAGTCTTAACTTGTCCGGCAAATAGACTTAAGTATACTGTTAAGCGAACCCGTTCTCACGAGCTACTATTGTCTTTTCCTTCTCTTTCCGAGATAGTAGTATCCTATCATATATCCTATAGTCCTTCACCTAAATTCCATATTCCTTTCTCAATACACCTTTCCCACCTCATCCTATTTCCTTTCCTCTCCCTTACACCGTAGGAATGCAATGAGGAACTTTAATACTTTTGAACCTTATAAAATGGCGGAGTCGTGGTTCGTCACCCGACAGGTCTCATTGCCCGCGGAGGCGAAATGTGGGCTGCGGACAGCCACTTTGCTACATCAAACGATCGTAGCAGGTGGAAGAAAGTGGTCTCTGCCTACCCCAATGGGAAAGAGGCGTGAGTGTATGTATGTATACAAATAGTAAGAATAAAACAATAATTAAAGCAATAAATATTCTAAGAAGCATGTCGAATTAGTGTTAGAGTGTACCTATGTACACTATGGGCATGATCTAAAATCATAGGGTAATTCTTAACGTAAATATCACATAGCGAAACCGCGAACAACGGTTAGTACTATATAAACATATAAAATAAAATGCAAATAGTTGTCACATGTGCGCAATTCAATTTGCGCAATAACGTATTTGCATTTCGTAATTCTTGCGTCTATAATCCTTGGTAAGTCCAAACAGAGAATACTGATCCTTGCGAGCCAATGTTCGTGACTAAACGCGAAATGAAACCGATTAAAAACAATTTTGTTTATATGTGCACAAATAAAAACATACATTTAAAATACTGTTGAGTGCCGTGAACCATAGACAAGGTCTTACTGTACAATCTAAAACTCAGATAAAAATAACATAAGTTTTGTTTTTAAAACTTCCTTCTGCCATTTAATGTAACATCCTTTTCGGAGTAGAAATTTTAAGGCCTAGGGGAGCAAAGAAGAGCCTCATAAAGTTTTCATCACAAACAGAGTCAGTTTAGAATTTGAAACTATGTTCTTAGTTTCAAATTTATATTACTAGAGAACAAACGAATGCAGAAAATGCACGATGTTTATAAAAGCAATAATAACAAGTTAACGTAAGTGGCATTGGTGACGACACTAAAACTAGCATTGAAGTGTTAAATTGATGCAAGATTTTACTGTTGCTATATTTTATTTATACTCATGACGGTAATAAACACATATATAATCATGACGGTAATAAACACATTACATCATTATAAAACTTATAAATCCTGACTGAAGCAGCTATAGCTAATTAAAATAGCACACAAAATGTACTCTCGCTTCAGATTAAATCCTTTGTACAATTAATTAAAATTATTAATTGTGATCACAAGTAAATAATGGTGTAACAATAGCGCATAAATCGATACAGCTTTATTCGGTTAATTTCGCGACAGAATTCTACTCTCACTAAAATGAAATGTGATTTATTTGAGCCCAGGTGGATGGCTTTTTTAATTTGCTATTACTAATAGAGTGGTATAGGTATGGAATGTGAAAGTAGAGAAGTGCCAATCGCACTTTAAGATTTTCTGTCTATTGTACATTATCTGTTTCCAAAAATACACTCCTTTTGAAAATATGCATAAAATATTTTAAAATTTTTGTCTTTAAACTTTATTTTGGTACGATGTGAATG
Organism: Thaumetopoea pityocampa; assembly: GCA_017165845.1. Lineage (NCBI taxonomy): Eukaryota > Metazoa > Arthropoda > Insecta > Lepidoptera > Notodontidae > Thaumetopoea > Thaumetopoea pityocampa. Next base: position 7,301 of record WUAW01020481.1, on the reverse strand, counting down.
AATGGTGAATTTTGAAGATTTTATGTTGAAGTTGGTCGCTAAATATCTATTGCTTGCACCGCGCATGTACATAGTAAGCGTAGTAGCGTCTGAAGTTAGCTCCGCATATATAGCATCTCATAACTGTATAAATTTGTGACATTTTTCACATTTTCCTAGATGCACGACAGTGTCACCTCATAAAAGTTACCTTAGGCGTAATAAAATATAAAATAATAAAGCTTTTATTTTTTTAAACCTGTGTAATTTAAAATATTGATTCAACTACAATAATCTGATACAGTTCACTCGTCAAATTGTAATTATACCACTAAAAGTTAAGGTTGTATTTTGACGTCGCTATAAATTACGGTTCTGTCAGACTCGGCTGGCAAATTTTGCCTGAAAAACACAAAATTAATCTCTTCCATTAGAATATGCCGTTCATTATGATCGATTTGACTGATCGATTTCTGTTACTCGTCGTAAATCGACTAATAAATTTTACGTAGTGTTGGCGTCAAATAAAAATACGTGGCATAACATGGTTGAGCGGGTCCAGAGTACGAATATAAAGTGTAACTATGGTATCACTCTCATTGAATCTGGTCACTCAAATATTGCAACTGGCATTACTTGGACAGCTTTTATTCATGGTACATATAATTTATTATAACAATTAAATACACATGTGCGTTATTTTAGACGTGCGAGAATATGAAACGTCATCATAGTGTACTTATTGTGTAATCATGAAATTGCATTATGTAATACTTAAATGAAAACAAAAGACAGTGCCAAGGTTATTATTATGTCTGTTTTAATATTAATAATACATTTTCTATGTATAAATTGCATAGGCTAGAAGCGTTAGATTATTTTAACCTACTTTCAGCTGTTTAGGTGGTGGTCTAGTTTAGGGGCTTAGATTAAAGATATTAGGGGATCGTGGATGCAATGATCCATCTAAAGTTATCCCTAGGAAGACCAACGACATGAGTGTTTCATAACGTTGTAAACACCACCAGGTCCTGGGGGGCGAGCTTAGTGGAGTACTCAAAAAGTACTGTACTTTTTGAGTACAGGAGTACTCAAAAAGTCAAGAACAGGTGGTACCGGTGAAGACATCGTGATCCTGTGGCCCATCACATGTTTTATCCGTAACGATAAAAGGTCTCCTACTATCGAAGATAATTTCTATTTGTTGTCTATGGAAATATAATATTAACACAAATACATATAAAAAAAGTATAGAATACATATTTCATACTCTGAATGAATAACTATAATAAATAAGTAGTTCATCTAACGATAGATTAACTATATTAGATAGTTCATATGAAACTGGTAATTGAGAGATTTTTAATAAATTGTATATAAAAGACATAAGTAAAAATTTTCAATTAATAAATAAATAACATTAGTATATTTTTTATTTGAAAACTTTTGACAAGTCTAAAGGTACCTAAAATTATTGATAGTCTGTTTAGTTTCAGCTTAAAGTAAATTGCGACTATTTGCACAAATACACATGTACTGTATTAACACATACAATTAAACACAGACGATTCCGCTTTATAAACAGAGACGGTCGCGGCTGTGCTAGACAGATGAGCGAACTCAAAATAGCTGCGTCGCCGGAACATCTCCCGGATGGCAATAATTTCATCCTGATATTTCGTCTTACTCTCAATATTCTGTAGACAACATGAATAGATACATGTCTATCTAAAAAATATTACACAAACCGGTATTATTTAGTCATATTGTGTATTATGTATTATTATGTATTATGTTGTATTATGTGTTATTGTTATGTGGCGCCGGCATAATAATAGCGTCACTCCATGTCCTCCCGCGGATGCTGTGAGAACCAGTTAAGAGATAAAGATATAGAGAGAGATAGAGAGAGAGTACCAAAACAATGGACAGCATTATCCTGTTATTCGATCAAATCTACTGTGATCTCCAAGACGCCGGCCAAGCGTGGACATTTTGGCAAATCCCTCTCCCAAGTCCAGCGTGGACTGCCACGGACTGATAATGATGACTGTGTATTCTTTGGCAGTGGCCTCAGTTCCGATAAACACAATTTACACTAAATTTAGACTCTCTATCTTTTTCTAGTGCCAAACACCGAAACGAGATAGCAAACATTTTTAGCGAGTACCAACCTACATTTCTGTTAAACGATACAAAAAATGTTGCATTTTTTTCTTATCTTTAGTCGGTATGTTCCGAGGTCGCGTCTAAATCTCTTAATTTTCACGTGTCTAAACAAAACTGACAGCACCAAAATTGTAACTATCTCATATTAGCGTTTGACATTAGAAAATGATAGGGACAGACTAAATTTTGTTAAGTTCTGTTACCGCAGAATTACCACTAGTGTGTAGTGGCCAAACACCTATTTAAATTAGAATAATGAAAACCGAATTTCAGATAAGTCATTACAGTATCAATCTACTCTGATTTAACGATGCACTGGAAACCTGATTGTTTATGTAATATGGTTTGCGTAACAATTATTTGTATGTTATTTACGATTTGATCGCACATCCGGCTCACATGAATTTCAACACTTACTACAGGAAACGCTCTTAAATATAATGATTAAAAGTATCCCCGCTTATTCTGTTTTGGTCAATTAATTCAAATCGAATTATACAAAATAAAATTAAATCTATCTGTGATTTCGAAATAAAACTTTTTTCTTAATTTCATATTGTTATTTGCATATAACAAAAACCCAAACATGCGTTTTGTAATATTTTTGTCCGTTTTTCTGTCTGTTAATATGGGCTAATCTCCTAAACGGCTGAACGAATTTCCACGCGACTCTTATTGGCAAATAGAAAGCTTCTCACAAAATATTATAGGCCACTTTTTATCCGGAAAATATTTAGGATTCTTGAGTTAAAATTGAAAATCTAATAGTGGTCAAATATTTAATTTTAAACCATGCAAACCGGACTGAGAGCAACAGCCAGTTGTTAATTATATTAATTAAAAAATAAAGAAGTAACTATTATGATAGCTATAATTTTTTGTAGTAAAACTTTTTTTATTTGATCTAGTCTACGTCACCCAAGATAATAAATGTAAGTACGTCTAACGTCTAGCATCATCTCATTATTTTACGTAAATACTGCGAGATCCCGTTAAATCAGGATAATGGGTGCGATTCAAGCAACATCTACTCCGGTCTCCGAGAGGCCTGTATTACGAAATTCCATCACTTTTCTGGAAGAGGCCTATGTCCAGCAATCGATTTCCACGAGCTGATAATGACGACGTCAGACGACGTCATTATCGACGTTGACGCCTGATCGGATCGGTAGAGCTTAGAAATTATGGTGGAATTAAAAAATATACGCACGTGAGCCCAAAAATATACACTTTTTTGAAGTGTCGTATAAAATCAGGTTAGGTTCCAAAATTTCCAAGAAAACCGTTTATTGTAATGGCCTAAGGATTCCTTTAATTTCGGCTTTCGGTTTGAATTTATTTCAATAATCGTGAACAACATTAAAACATTGACGCTTATCTATTTCAAGATATTCGTCATGTATTTCAGGACATTTGTCATTTATTATTTACTAAATTAGTGGTTTCCAAAATTTTCTGTCTCGTAAACCACCTGGCATGTTTTTCGATTTTGGGTAGACCCCTAACTAGCTAATATTGAATTTTTGCAAATTCATCAACCTCACGTGTAATTTTGGCAGCTGGAATGGACGTAATCGTCGACCCTTGCAGGTTAATATAGACCACTTAACATATCTGTGGACTACATGATTTTCCGATATAATATTCCGATTCCATTAAAAACGAGTAAGATTTTGCCTGCTCGTAAAACTAACCATCTGAAGTGGTAACACCATTTTATTAGTTATTACGGCGTTTGAATCGATGCCAAAATATCGGAAACTTACGTTCTAATCGATTATAAATACCTCCAAATGTAAGTATTAATGTATACGATAGTTTAAAAACCTATGAGTTTAGAACAGATTGCGCATTTAAAACTATAAATAAAATTACAATGTATTAAGGCACTACGTATCACCATTAAAACAGGTTTTCATGTCGGTGATTACAGTAACAAATATGTTATATCGATCGTTACCGGGAAATCTGAGTAAACATTCAGTTGTATATTTAGAATATACATTGATGTCCAATTATGTTGTAATTGTATGTTTGCGTTCGACACTGAGTCATTAAGTTTCTCATTATGGAAAAATGAAGTTTGACTACTAATGACTCATTGATGCGTATTAAAAGAACAAAGCTTGAAATACCTGTAATTCATTTGTACTTTTTTTCAAAATCTCTATTTTCATTTTAATACCTAAATATATTAAGTACAAAGATTGTATGCACAAAGGTTTTTGCATAATTTTTTCAGAATCATCTCATCAGTTATTATATATGTATGTTGTTTTTGTATTTATATATATAATATGTTAACTATTGTGGTTTGGATTTCCATTCTCGTGTTTATATCTGATTTTATTATCAGCAACTTTTTCCATTTTTTTCCAGTTTATGTCTCATTCCATTTATCAGCAACTGCATCTAGTACAATATCTTAGCCATATGGATATCCACAGGGTGGCTGCTAGTGAATGCCTTAGGCATTAAGTCCGTCTTTACATGTCTATAAACTATAAATAAATGAATTATCTATAAATTTATCATTTACGACTGAACTCATAAGGACGTTCGTTCACAGTGGCATGATCTCACCCTAAATCAGGGTCTGTTGTTGCTGCAGAGAATGCGGCTCTGATAAGGGTTCAGTTAACTCATTCGGCGTTATTATGTTCGTCTTATTTCAACAAAGATACAATATTTGAAATATGTCTGAAGTCATAGATCGTCAACAAAATCAATATAGAATTTTGTGCTATAGATAGTATGTTGCTTGGTTCTCTGTGTTATTCACAGATACAAAGTTATTCAAACTTTGTGAAATGATCAAACAATTCGTAATACGCCACGCGACACACGTAACGCAGGCGACTGCTTCCAATTTGGCTCGGTGTTACTGACTTTTTTCGGCAATATATTTATGTATTATGTATTCATTTATTCGACTATACTTATCTCGGAATAAGAATAACGTCTTCGCGTGAACATCATTTGATTTTTAATGAGCAGTTCGCCAGGCTATGTATAGAAATAAGTACCTATGGCCAGTTGGGATAATCTGTTGTTTCTTTTTTTATTTTTAAACAGACAATTGGGTAGGTACTCGAACTACAAGATGTTTGTTTGTTCTCGAATTATTTATAAATTTTCCTATGTATTTTTTGCAGTTGCAATTATATAATATTTACGTACCTACTTGCCATAGCTATTATATTTATGTATATTTGCTGTGTGGTGCCGGCATAATAATAGCGTCATTCCTTTTCTCCCGTGGCTGTTGTGAGAATCAGCTAATGGAATGTACCAGGATAACGAGCAGCAGTGTTATCCTATTATTCAATCAAAATCTACTGCAATCTCCAAGTGCTTGCCATGTGTGGAGATATTGGCAAATCCCTCCTTTTTAAGGAGGACTCCGATGTCCAGCAGTGGACTTCCAAGGGCTGATAATAATGACGATAATATCTACTTAATTCCAATGTTGAAATTTTAATATAATTTATATTAAGCATTGTTTGTGGTCTGAGTTAAGTACATATCTTAAGTATCGATTAACTCTGTTATCTGAGCTTTAAAGATAAACTATCTTTGATATCGAGAACGTTTAAAGATGATACTACGCGTTCTTGGATGTTCTGTAGGTGTTGCGATCCCGGATAATCCGGGTAAGATCCGAACTTCGTACGTCATCAACAAACGTGATGTTTTAACAGAATGTATCGAGATTTAGCGCCAATCACTGACAATATTGACTTGACGACTGATTGGTGCAGTAGGCAGTGGCCCTGCTTTCTGTGCCAATGAGTCCCGGGTTCGAATCCTGGTAGGGTCAAGCGTTTGTGTGATGGGCACAAATACTTGTTCCGAGTCATGAATGTATTTATCTATTTATGTATATTATTTATCTATATAAGTATTTATATCGTTATCTAGTACCCAAGATACAGGGAATCCTAGTTTGAGACTAGATCAATGTGTGTGAAAAAGTGTCCAGAATATTAAAAAAATATATATATATATACTGTATGTAGGATTTGTCTAAATTCTACATACAGTATCCTATCAGTATACACACAGTATCCTTCTAGTACAATGATCGTCATGACACACAACCCATATTCAACCTGACTTCAGAGACACGGACCTCTCCTGATCAGGAGGGTGATTAGGTTGTCTGGAAGAGATCGCGTATTGCGATAAAACATATTAATATTTATTTTTCATTTCTTGTTTGTTTTGTTTGTAAAATTTGTAACACTGGTATGAAATAAAGAGTAATTCATCCTATTCTATTCTATAAGGCCGTAGTCTACCACGCTGGCCTAATGCGAGTTGGTACACTAAAATTCTTCATATTTTACGCAACATGGAAAATCCAATCGTAGACTTATATAAAAAGTCAAAGAACCATTTTTACTTGACCTCTCGTACCAAAGCAGCAGCTACTAAAACAGGGATCAAGCTCTATCTTCTATTCTACTGGACCGATTTTGATAAAATATGCCCCATTAATTAAATCGGAATAGTACCATTAAGACTGTAACAGTGTAATCAAAATCCACCCGCTGGTGCGTGCGGTTTTGCGTGAAGCCCGAACAGACAAACAAACGTCTACGGATTCGGTTTCAGAAGCCCTTAATTAGTCGATTTGAGTAGTTTGTTTTTAAATATCTTTAATTTTTGAAAATTTGACATTTATTAATTTTATAATACTCGTAGTAATAGATAGCAGTAAAAGAGTATCTTTTTCTCTATCAATCAGTCCGAGTCATATTTTTCTATATTTAGCTACAAGATCTGGAGACAATGCACACGGCCAATTACATCATTTTTGAGATCATTCCACACTTACACTCCGCGACAAAAGTATAGACCACCCCCCTAATTTCGTAATATTCAATGTTAAATTGTAGA
>WUAW01020480.1:637-13326 GCA_017165845.1 Thaumetopoea pityocampa | reverse complement strand
TTTAGGACCTTAAAAAAGGCGGCGTCGTGGTTCGCCACCCGACACGTCTCGTTTCCCGCGGAGGCGAAAAGGGGGCTACCAATAGCCACTTTGCTCGTAGCAAGTGGAAAGAAGTGGTCTCTGCCTACCCCAATTCTTCGGTAGTATAATGGTCAGTATACCCGCCTGTTACGCGGGAGACCGGGGTTCGATTCCCCGCCGGAGAGCCAGGGAAAAAGGCGTGAGTGTATGTATGTATGTAATTATATCATCCTAAGACATATATTTATACAACGGGTGGCTGTGTAGCGCCGGCATAGTAACAGCGTCACTCCATCGCCTCCGGTGGGCGCTATGAGAACTAGCTAAAGCATGTACCAGGATGAAGAGCAGCAGTGTTATTCTATTATTCAATCATAATCTACCGCGATCTCCAAAACGCCTGCCAAATTTATGACAAATCCTTCCTATTTGAAGAAGGCCCATGTCCAGAAGTGGATTTCCAAGGTCTTATCATGACGATGATGACGTTGTTGTAACGGATAATACGTGCAGCGATTGCGGCTGCTGTGTTGTGTCGAAAAAAAAATTTAAAAAAATTGTGTAAAATTTTGTTGATTTCATCACACTAGGGCCGGCTCAATCGTTCTTGCTGTCATAGGCAGTATCAAAAAAATCCGCTCTCCCAAGATCAAAACATGTTGTAGAATTTAAAAATTCATATGCCAACTTGTACTGAATATTGATTTGATTTTACTATTTATTTCAATGAACGCCAATGAAGAAATGAATCGGCACTATAGGTATATAAGGTTCCAGAGTAGCTGATACATTATATCCACTTTTTTTCTCACTTTTCTTTTTTTTTTCTCACAAATTTTTTTCTTTTTTTTTTCTCACAAAGTACGAAGGCGTTCTTACCCATTTTATACATTCTGTCAACAGTGTCCCTGGAATGTATCTCGATGACGCACAGCGCGTTCACTTTACACCTGAGGATCTTACTGATCTCCTTCCTGGACATCATCTGTAGAGTGGACAGGATCTGGTTCTGTTTCTTTCGCAACTTCTTCATCGGTTTCTTCTCCTTCATGATCTCGCAACGGCACAGAGTGCGGGTGCAGTCTGAGGTCCACTGGATCTGCGGTTATTACTAGTTAGGTTAGATAGGTTAGGATCCCTTTTAAATATGTAAATGCCGCCCAGATATATTTAGTGTAATATATGTTATGTGAGGTATATAGATTTATAAATATATTATGACGGTATTTGTAAAATAATGTCTGGTCATGTCTCTTGTCATTAAACGGAATTAAGAACGAACGTATTATATAAACGAGAAACTGGAGATGCATACATAATCGTAAGTAGAATTTTAGCACACCCCTCAGCCATTACTAAAATAGCAGTAGACGACAAAGTTGATTAAATTATTTAGGCAAGAATTCGCTAACCTTGCTGCACGTGATGCCCAACTGTCCTGGGAAGTCGTTGATCCACTGCTCGCGCTGGTAACGACACTTCCTCAAAGCGGCACGGGTCAAAATCAATTGCTACAGGCAGACAGTATGATAACATGTGTTATGAAACATCTTATGCTATAACGACGAAAGAAACTACAACACGGTCCTAACTGAACCTAAGGTACCGACGGTAGAAAGGTGAAATTGACTAGTCATTCGTTATAAACCCATCTAGTACCTCACTGAAGGGTACGAAGGGTACTTCTCAGAATGAAAGAGGTAGGATATAGTCTATCTATATACGTAGTGGCGCCGGCATAATAATAACGTCACGCCATCTCTTTCCGTGGGTGCTATGAGAACCGACTCAGGGATGTGATCAGGAATGAAAGACTGCACGGATGGCGCGGTGGTTTAAACGTCCATTGCGTTGTAGAGTGTTGTGGGTTCGATCCCCACACGGGACAACAACTTTGTGTAAACCACAAATTGTTGTTCTGAGTCTGGGTGTTCTGTGTTTCCGTTATTTGAATGTTTATAACGGCCCTGCGACACAGGAATTAATCCTCATGCGGGAGTTGTCTTAAAAAAAAATCTGCTGCGATCTTCAAAAGGCTTGTTGTTATATCTCCAATATATCAAATTCCACCTTTTAAGGAGGAAGCCCATGTCTCGCAGTAGGCTTTTACGGGCTAATGATTATAATAATTTGTCTATGTAGTATGTATATCGTTATCTAGTACCCAAAACACTATACTGTAGTGTGTGAAAGTGTGAAAATATTATTATAACCCAGTTGACCATAATGTCGCCAGTCAACGGATCCTTTCCACCGTGGCCGTCAATACGTAGGTACAACATTACAACGGCGTCAGTTGTGTGAAACCTTTGGAGTGCATGTATATTATTGTGGCAACCTACTTCGCCACGTGGTACCAAGCGTCATCAACAGATGGCGCAACTCTCGAATGACGACATTATCATAGAAGTCTGAATCACTGTGAAGAAGTTTGTTAGCGATTTAGCGTATATACAACGTCCATACAAGCCGCGGGAACGCAATGAGGAACTTTAACTTTTTTAACCTTATAAAATGGCGGCGATGTGGTTCGCAGCCCGACACGTCTCGTTGCCCGCGGGGGCGAAATGTGGGCTGCAGATAACCACTCTGCTACATTCAACGATCATAGCCGATGGAAGGAAGTGGTCTCTGCCTACCCCAATGGGAAAGAGGCGTGACTGTATGTATGTAGTATATACTATGGTCTCTGCCTACCCTTATGGGATATCGGCGTAAGTATGTATGCATGTATGTACAACGTCTCAATATCAACCGTTGGGGCGGTGGCAGGCCCCATCAGACAGCACCCATCTGGTCGGAAAATCTTCCCTTTTCCGATACTGCCACTCCTGACCCGCTCTGACCCACAACTGACATCCCGACGTGATCATTAACGTCTTCATCAACATCACCGTTCTTCACTGGTTATCATACCGCTATATTATAAACAAAATCTGTAAATCTCACATCTCGTAGCACAACTCTCATGGTATGCTCTAGGCCCAGTAGCCACACTTCAGCAGGTCCATCCAGCACCAGATTGTATTTCCACTCGACACATTCCCCGTCTTCAGACATCATGGCCTTGGCTACGGGCAGCCCTAAGGCGTTCTGTAATGTGGCTTACCATTAGTTTGGATTCGAATTACAGTTGTTTCAAGGGGAAAATATCTTTAAAATATTTAAAAATAACAACGGTTATGGGTGATGCCATTCTTCTTATATACCCTCAGTATAAATGGACTCAGACCGAACTTGAGACCCTAGACAGAAACTATAACCCTCCATAGAACGCTGCACCCGAAATCGTCAGTGATAAGACTGTACATCTCGCGAGTTTCATGACAGAAGCTTCATCATCAGCCTATGGAAGTCCACGGCTAGACATAAAAAGGAGGGTTTTACCATAATCTTCATGCTTGACAAATGTTTTGAAAATCACAAATTTCAATTGAATGACGAGATAACGCTGCTGTCCCTTATCCTGGTGCACCCCTCAGCTGGTGCTCACAGCAGCTACTTGAAAAAATGGTGTAACGCTTATATTATGCTGACGCCATACATTAGAGGCCTACTTAGTACAATGCACAACAGTAAAGTGTGTAGCCTCGTCAAATAGTGCGACTTCAAAGTGTGACAAAGGACTTCATGCTGAACTCTTCAGATAGGGAGACCAGATGGAAAGAGATAAAACTGCACGGTCGCCATTATTACTATACAAGTCCTGCGTTAATCGAGACGTTTCCCTGCACATCTATTTATCTGACACCTGTCGTTTGCCACAAACCCGAGAAATCCCCTAAATACATTACCTCCGACTGTATAATGAATTACCATTCAATCCATTCAATTAACCTATATTAAGAGCAATTAACCACTCAACTCCACATCAGTTTGATTACTACTAAGCCAAGATGACATTCTATAATCGTTAACGCTGATAGAAACGAAAAAATGTTTTGGAATGACATTTCTAATCGCCAAATCACCCGTGACATATCGATTACAAATGTCATTCCAATACATTTTCTTCGTTACTAGGAGGCAGTTCAAATACGATCACCAGAAGAGGGTGAGAGTATACTTACATTTTTACAAACTATTTGTACGTGCTTACAATTTTATCGACCCAAGTACAAATGAGCGCATTTTGGTTAAACTGAATATAAATGTATTTAAATAGTTAAGGCGCCGCAATAAATCTATGCACACTGTCATATTGGTTGTAGATCCTACAGGATAAATCGTGTTAATACACGATAAATGTAAAGTATATTATTACTACTTAATAAAATAAACGTAGGTAGTCTTAAAAAAATGCAGGTTTCATTTCACATGATTTATTATAATACCGTAACAGAATTTGTGAACATTATTTACAACACATGATCGACTTTATAACACAATTGAGAACCTTGCGGCAAAAGAGGGGCAGATCCAAATTTTAGCCGTTACTTAACTTTAAAAAATCGTAGTTATTCTAAAACTTATTTATTTACCTTAAAATCTTTAGTAAAATACAGAAATATACATATATTATTTTATAATTTGTAAGTGTAAGAGATATATGTAACAATTAATTTTTAGACACACGTTTTATTTGAATGCCCGAAAATTTTGAAATCTTGATCTGCCATCCTCAATTAACAAATAAATTCATAAGACAAATTGATGGGAACAGCGCTTATTTCTTAAATTTCTATCGCCAAGATTTAGTACAAAATTGGTATCTTGAAATAATGAGTATCTCGACTGTTTCGAAGATATTTAATAATAATATTGGTCCGCCATCTTAATGTCAATTGACATCAAAATGGCGGACATCATTAACAGCGAATATCCGCCATGTTTAGCGGACAGTCGTTAACGCCTATACTACAACACTTATATTACACAAGTCTAGATCGCCAGTCCAGCATGATAAAGCGGCATTGTTGGGATACATTAAAATTCCATAAATTTTAATGTATCCCAACAATGCCGCTTATTTAAACTAATTACATAAAAAAAATGTTAAGAAAATTACATTCCATCAGTACCTAAGTATTGTGATTACATATGAAACAGTCACACAATTTCATTTTAATATTATTATTTCCAATTCCAATTTGTCTGTTGTGGTTCCATTGAATAACGATGATTCTGCCAATGACAAGTATGTATAGTAAATACAAGTGGTTTATTATACGGTAGGAAATAATTCGTTGATCAATAAAAGTAGCGTTTTTAATAGAGCTGGAATAATAAAAGGGCAAAAATTAGTAAATAGACAAAACATAGTTAAAATATTTACCCACTAAAGTCTATATTATAAGCATTTGTACACATATATACAGTAACACACGTATGTACACTAAATTAAAAATACACATAATTGGTTAGAAGGTGGTTATGGGAACAGGGAGAATGGTTTAAACCTGATATTCGTATAGGTAAATTTTAAATACAAAATTTCTTCACCATTTCTCTACCAGACTCAATGTTAATTTATTACGAAGATAATACTCTTGATTTGACATGAATTAAAAAAGTTAATATTTTATTTATTTCTAAACAATTTCATCGACTTACAAGAAAATTAAATGAGTGGCGAGAACCCACTTTTTAAACTATAAATAATTTCCTTCTTAACACACTCACCTATAAATATTTGTCTTTCCTATTGTTTGTCTAACTAACCCTACTAACAACGGGTCTATGTATTGTTGCATCCTTTGTTTTCAGATTAATTACCCTGGTCGTAGACTTGATCTTTCGAAAGACATTCTATCATTCCACTTCCAAAATTCTTTTATTTCACCGCTCACTACCCCCTAAGTTTATGATACTTCCGTAACGGATATTGGCCAAATTGTACCAAATTGGTCAAACGCCATAAACCACGAAAGAAGTTCTTTACATGCATCTCTTTGAAATTAATTATAATTTATGTCCATGTTAGTGAAATTACAGCAGAACCCCCTATAACATGGAAGATATGTTCTATCTGTAAGCTAGTCACTCAGCTTAAACATATAGTTACAAGAGCGATTAACTGCTCAAAGCGATTAACTGCTCAAAGCGATTAACTTACTTGTTATATTTAAAATAACTGTCTTTAAAAATCAGGCTTAAATACTACACGTCAACAATATTTACATTTTTTTTAAGTTAAATCTATGATATAAAAATTCAGACAGGTCTATGTGCATCACAATTAGAAACAAAATGAGACGATTTCCCTGTAAAAATGGGATTTCCTTGAAATTTTAGAAACAAAATGACGTTTAGTGTTTCTAGCTAAAATTTGTTTATTTATTCTTTATTGTACACAAACAGATATAACAGATATAATTTATATTAATTATTGGAAAGAAAAACGTAATAAAATCGCACACCTCTCTTTCTTTTAATATGTCATATATGCGAGTCTCTTTTAGCGTGTTATACGAACAGGATTAAAAAAAATCCTAGGTGTTATACGAATCCCTCTTATATGATTCCGTATTATGTGGGTTTTCTGTAATTAAGATCATTTTAATTAAAATTCTTACAGCCATATTGTGAAGGGCAACACTATTCTTTTAATCTATATCATTATAAAATTGTTAAATGTCGGATTTTGTAAATGAAAGATAAAACTACTCAGATCGACTAATTAAGGGCTTCTGAAACCAAATTCGTCGATGTCTGTTTGTTCAAGCTTCAGGCAAAAACCAGCATGTAGATTTTGGCAGAACTGTTAAAGTCTTAACGTGTACTATTCCGACTTAAATACTGCGACATGTCTCATAAAAATCGTCCAGTAGAATTGATCCTAGTTTTAGTAAATAGTTTAGTGGTAGATTCTTGACTATTCATAAGTACCTGTTGGGTTTACATGAATTAAAAAAAAATTGACTTTGACTTTAACTTAAGAATTAAAATATTTTGATTGAAAATAGTTATTTTTTTTTATTGAAAATAGGTATAATTTGATCATTATCATTTATAACATCAATATTCGTGCGTTCATTGACTTCGATCATTGCTTACATCAAAATCTTTACTCGTACTTACTGGCTAATCATTTGATTTATGCTTAGTTTCTAAAATGCAAAAATGTTTTCATTATTAGTGAAAGATATATGGTATATTTTCTCAGGTAGCGACAGCATTATCTTAAGTGCAGCCTTTTTGTCTTCTATAGTGTGGCATGACCACACCAGATGCAAATATTCGTTCAGCAAACCCTGGTCTTGAGCATTCTTATGGTACATTAATAAGATCATCAGTGCCTAAAAAATAGAGAAAAAGTTAATACTCATATACTTACATCGATTATAAGGTTGACAGAAGCGTACACAAAGGTGGCTGTATAACATATGACAAACAGTTGCTCGAGAAAGGAATGCTCCAATGGTTTGATCATTTAGAAAGAATAAACGAGATTCCATTGACGAAACGAATATACCGGGTAAATGTGAGTGGAAGTATCGACAGAGGACGCCCAGGAAAAACTTATCTTGATCAAAACAACAACTCGTTTCAAAAAGGTCAAGTTCGTAGCACCCTTAATTGACGAAAGTGTATGAAAAGATCTATGGATGTGGATGAGGCGAGAGAAGTGTGTATGTGGTAAACTGTGTTCTCTACCTACTCTTATAGAATACTCGCGTGAGTATGTACGTATATACAAACAGCTGCAAACAATTACCCTTTAAGTAAACACCCAATGGCTGTTACATAAGGCGGTCAGTGCCCACCCTAAATGCATATAAATGAAAACCGAATTTAAGTGACTGAATACACAATAAGTCATGTGCATTAATTACTAAATCGGCAACTGAAAAAAAATTAAGTATACTAGCACAGAAAGCCGTATGTTGTGTTATTCCTTGAACTAACACACACGGAAAAATGAAAGATGGACTTTTAAGGAATATTTGACCCAATCAATGGCAGTAATTCTGTTGTAAGAGAACTTAACTAAATTTATACTCTCCCTAATCTTTTTCTAATGTTAAACGCCAAATATAAGATAGCTAAAATTTTCGTGCTGTCAGTTGTGTTTAAACACGTCAAAATTAAGACACTTAGACATGACCTCGGCACATGCCGACTAAAGATACGCAACATTTTTTGAACCTTTCTACAGAAATGTCGCTACTCGCTAAAAATGTTTGCTATCACGTTTTGGTGTCTGGCATTAGAAAAAGATCGGGAGTCTAAATTTATTTAAGTTCTGTTACAACAGAATTATCATCAATATCTAATTTATTACAGCTACGTTTTCTATCACATTCTATTTTGTATAGTGCATATTATACCCATATTTCACAGTTTGCGAAACTTTGAAAAGTTTGTGATTCTTCAAAATGCACCAATTATCTCCAGATTTCCATGCAACTTTTACACACTATGGCCTATGCACAGCAGCACCCACAGTGCAATTCACATTATATACATTAAGGTGCCTAACCAAGCAAAACGCCCTATCAAAACAGTTTGCAATGCCTATCTATTCATTATTTAAAACAAAGAGTAAATTTAAAAAATATACATTACATTTCTTCAATACTTCTTTTTCACCTCATCCTATTTCCTTTCCTCTCCATTACCCCGTGGGAATGCAATGAGGAACTTTAATACTTTTTAACCTTATAAAATGCCAGCGTCGTGGTTCGCCACCCGAGACGTCTCATTGCCGGCGGAGGCGAAATGTGGGCTGCGGATAGCCACTTTGCTACATCAAACGATCGTAGCAGGTGGAAGGAAGTGGTCTCTGCCTACCCTTATGGGATATCGGCGTGAGTGTATGTATGTATGTATTTCTTCGATATGCTATATTCATATTGGATAATTCAAATAATTTTTAATAGAGTAAATATTACATGAAATTTCATAATGAACAAACCACAAAAATATCCTTTGTTTTCAGATTTATTACCCTGGTCATAGGACTTTCCGTTGAAGGACCTTCTATCTTTCCAATACCAAAATTCTCTATCTTCACCGATCACCGACCCCTAAGTTTATGTTACTTTCATAACTGGATATTGGCAGAATTGTACCACATTGGTCAAACACCATAAATAATAGATAGACAATTTAATAATGAATGTTTGTAGGTTTTAATTTTCCCAAAAGTCCAAAAATTAGGGAAATATTTATAAATTTGTGCCATTTCGCCACATTTGTAGCAGACGGACTCCCGTGCAGCTATGGTTGTGAATTCGTACACACATGTACTGATACAATGTTTTGCTCAAGGAGGCACCATAAATTACTTAATTTTATATATAAATGATTTATATGTTAAAATACATACTCTCACATATAGTGCTTTTTCAGTCAAACTCAATTCATCAAGCTCCCATGGTGGAATTTTCTTCAGTAAATAGTGCAGTTTATCCCAATCGTGCTCATAAATAGCTCTCCAGCAAGCCACCCGGAACATAGTTTTCCATTTTTTGTCATAATAACCAAAGGTCCTGGTGTTCCGTTCTTTAAATTTCTTCTTAGTGCGGTTCTGTTGCAATTTCAAAAGGTTTCTCTTACACTTGAGATTAATTACGCTGGAGCGATGGGAACTTTCCATACAATCTATTACTTTTCTCTGAAAGTTTTATTTTTAATATTGTAAATATTTATATATATTGTAATATATGTTAATAATAATATATATGTTAATGTAAATTAAGTATAATAAGAAACAGACCTCCTTTTCACTGGTCAATAATGTGGTAGTCACACTCCCTGCAGGTATTCCTCGCATGCATCATAACTACTAATGAAATTCATTGGTCAGTATGAGGCATGCGGGGTTTAGGCATACACCTCACCCAAGTGTTTCTAATTCTGCATAATCTCTTGCACCCTGCATAAGAACCCCATCTATTACTGAAAACAGTTCCTATATGCTGGCCCTATGGCATGCCTTAACGAAAATCTCCCACTTCTTACATGCGGGTCCTATCGACCAATAAAAGTGATAAATGCCCTTCTGCACTATGAAGCATGACTGAAACATTAAGTACTCAGTGAATAACCAGAAGTGTGTGACTAGTGAAATGAAGAAGAAATTGTGTGTCTTTTTTACAAAGCAAGTAATGGATGTTTAATATCTATACTGCTGTATATTGAAATATTTGTTCATATTGTTCATTTATTCATTCATATCATTCATCATCTTACTAAAACACAAGACATCAGAATTACTAGATAAACAAGACTTATTTGTAGATAATACCAAGTTTTAAACATCTGTGTGTCTACAGATTTTAATTTCTATATAAAATACATATGTATATAAAATTTTATGTATATAGAATACCTTTCCAATCTATCCCATGGATTATTAAAAATTAGGTATGACAATATATTAATCAAAGAAGTCTTGGATTTTCTCAAAAAAAGATTCATATAAAATTCAGAAATCTTAGATTTGTAGCAGAGTTAAAGTGGTTGTGAAGAAGTTCATGGACATTTTTTTTTGTTTGTACAACTTTATTTTTTGCAAATATTATTCTTTTAACACCAGAATATTATAGACTAATGCATAATATTAATACATAAACACTTTAATACATACAAGATGTGTGATTAAAGCAGGCAGTTAAACTTTATTGTTTTAATAAAATAAAATGAAAAATAGTTGAAAATAAAAAATAGTTGTTCAGTTGAATAAAAACATCATTTATATTATATTGGAAATTAAAAAACATATACTGCGAATTTATTATTGTATTATATAAGCTTATTATATTTAGAATTTAATTTATTATTTATTTAAAATTTATTTCCTTATAATTTAAGGTTATTATTTAGAATTTAAATTATTAGTGTATTATAATAGCTTTAAGGAAGCATGTTTCATATTGCTTTATTTTACATCTAATACTTAACCTTATGTAATGTTAGTACCATCTAAAGGCATTAAGTCTACCTATATACCATTAGTTATGAAGTGTAAATTAATAAATAAATTTAACTTTAAAGGTGATTAAATTCCTTTTTGATACTAACAACCCATTGAGTGGCTATGAAAAGTTAAAGGTTGCAAAAAGAGGAGAGAATATGATGAGAAGGCCAATAAAGGTTGTGTCAAATACAAACTGGGTTGGTCACTGGGTTGGTCACTGGATTGTTTATGACCCCAGCAATTAAAACAAACACCAACCATAACCCATTTTACTATTTGGGTTAGCAACATATCTGCTATATACGTTATTCGAAATCGTTAAAGATAGATAAATTACGAAACATCAAAATCTAAAGCATCTCTCTGCATATGGAGGTTAACATATGAACAACTTTATATTAATAATAACTGAAACAGATAAGTTACATTACATATAGTTCTTGTTATAACCTAAATATAATTTCCATAACTGAAATTACTGACTCCAATGCATTTGGTTCTTCAAAGTAAGATTAATAGTATTAGTTTATTAATAGATTATTAATTCTATCTACCTATAATAATATGTAAAAAATATTATTATAATTAGTAACGTAAAACATATTTACCATAGTATCCATAGGAATATAATAACAATTCTTCATTATCTTTTCCATTGTCTTCTTTATTGCAAACGCAACACTTGATACTTGTAAATCACAAATATGTATCTTTTATTAATTAAGTTTTCTAAAAATTACAAGAAATGTAATTTTCCAAAAATAAAATTACGCGCGCTCACAAAACGCGAGATTATGGATAAGAATTTTTTTTGTAAAATTTAATGGCTTGGTAACAAGAATCTTTTAGTAGTTGTTTATTTCGTCCGTATGGACAGGCGAAGGAACAAAGCCATATTGCCAAGTCTTGAGTAGTTATATTATTATCATAATATAATAAAATGCTAGTGTATCTCATTTTTCGCTTGTTTGAAGTTTTAACACCAATTCGACGAATACATTTATATATTAAACATCACAATAAACTAATAAAAAACTAAAATAAAACTTGAAGTGATGCTTCACTCGGGTTGCCGCCAAAACTCCCAAGAACCTTTGAACCAATGAGAGAATAAGATTTTTTAAACTCTTTTATGGCCTTGTAATTAAAACTTTTAAGCCACATCAATAAACTAAACCATTCGTTCCCAAAGTGGTCCAGGTGCAGGCAGGGGGTCCACCGGAACCCGCTAAATTTTGAAAGTGGTGTATGAGAAAAAAAAGTCTGGGAACCTCTAATATATACCCTTAATTCCCATAAACTCGACAGAGTCTACGTTGGCGTACGCAAAATTCCATAGTTAGATGTAATCTTCACATTTTTTGTTGAGTTTTGGGAATATGGTAGAAATGTAGCTGCAGGGGGTCCACCGGAACCAGCTAAATTTTGAAAGTGGTCTATGCGAAAAAAGTCTGGGAACCTCTGATCTATACTTTCGTCAGTTTAACAATAAAATTTTGGTGTGTCACATTTTAAAGGTTCTTGGGAGTTTTGAGGTCAATTCGACGAATATTACTTTGACCAAACAAAATTCCTTCATATTTATTGACTTGAAAAAATATACTTTACTATATTAGTCACATTTTTATACCAATGTTTCAATAGTTTTGTAGTGTTGTTACACTAAATTTATATATTAAACATCACAACTAATATTAAATGTTAAAATAAAATTTTACATGATGATGCTTCACTCGGATTGCCACTAAAACTCCCGAGTGAATAAGAATTTAACATGATATACAGATTACTAATCTGTAGCTAG